>VOQZ01000920.1:0-54328 GCA_008079305.1 Phytophthora palmivora
CTCTTTCCGTGTATGGCCTTGGTGTTTGGTGATGCTATCGGAGCGTTCGCTCAAACGGATGGTGGAGTGGATATGGATGCTATCAACAAAGCTGCATTGGACTACCTCTATATCGCTATAGCACTTTTCATCACCGACTACGTCGCGTACGTAGTGTTTGTGAATTCGTCCGAAAGGCAGATGAAAGCGCTGCGTGATGCAGCTTTCAAGCATATGCTGCATATGACATCGGATGGTACGATAGCAGTGACCCGTTAACGCTTTCGAGTCGTCTAACAGGAGATACCGTCAAGATCAAGGATGGTATGGGGCAAAAACTTGGTGATTCCGTCAAGTTCACGGCCCAATTCATTACGGGTTATGTCATTGGTTTTGTCCGGGATGGGATATGAGTCTCGTGATGGCGTGCATCATGCCGTTCATGGTGGCATCGTTGGGTGTGCTCATGACGAGTCTTCGCAAACGTGCAGTGCATTCGCAGCAAATGTACGCGGAGGCAGGTGCAGTCGCGGAGGAGACACTCAGCTCTATTCGTACCGTGTCTTCGTTAAATGCAGAGAAGTTGGCGATCAACAAGTACAATGAACGTGCTGCTAAGGCTGAAGAGACTAATATTCAGATGGCCAAGTTCTCATCCTGTGTCTTTGGTCTCTTCATGTGCAGTATCTGGCTCATGTATGCAGCAGGACTTTGGTATGGCGGATCGAAAGTGGCTCATGATGAAGCTTCTCCAAGCCAAGTGTTCCAAGCGTTCTTTGGCGTCCTCATGGGAACGATTTCCTTGGGTCAAATAACTCCTAATGTCTCGGCAGTAGCTGAAGCCAAGGGTGCTGCTGCACAAATCTACAAATTCTCGACACACCGTCCGACATCGACGCCTCAAACGAAGATGTCGGAGACAACCCGACTCCTGTGTTGGTCGAATTCAAGCTACGGGGTGAATTTCACGTATCCCAGTCGACCTGACGTACAAATTCTCAACGACTACAACGTCACCATCGAACCTGGTCAGACTGTCGCCTTCGTTGGTGCGAGTGGAGGTGGCAAGAGTACTCTCATTTCACTGCTGAACGCTTCTACGATCCTCAAGAAGGTACCATTTTGCTCGATGGTCGTGATGTGAAAACACTGAATGTCAAGTGGCTTCGATCGCAAATTGGACTTGTGTCACAGGAACCTGTGCTCTTCGCCACCACAATATTCGAGAATATCGCGGCAGGTGGGGAAAGCATCACACATGAGCAAGTCATAGCGGCCGCGAAATTGGCTAACGCACATACTTTCATCATGTCGTTGCCGGAGCAGTACGATACTTTGGTCGGCGAGAAGGGTGTTTCACTGTCGGGCGGTCAAAAGCAGCGTGTGGCCATTGCTCGTGCTATTGTCCGTGAACCGAAGATTTTGGTATTGGATGAGGCGACGAGTGCTCTGGATGCTGAGAGTGAACGCGTGGTTCAAGCTGCATTGAACGATCTGATGGACAAGACTCGCATGACAACGTTGGTGATCGCTCATCGATTGAGCACAATTCGCAAGGCTGACAAGATTGTGGTGGTGAACGCTGGTCACGTGGTGGAGGAGGGTCGTCACGATGACTTGGTGTCAATTGAGGATGGCATTTACAAGAAGCTGTACACGATTCAAGAAGAGAAGGCTCAAGAAGAAGCACAAGCTGCAGCTACAGCATTAGCAGTAGCCGATGATGGAGAACCTCATTCTGAAATGCTACGAAAACACAGTAGTCAGTCCTTGATAACTGGACACGTTGACGAGGAAAAAATGGTGAGCCTGGAGCAGGAAGCTGGTGGAAAGAAAACGTTTACTCTTCTCGATGCCATGGCGTTCTCTCGCCCCGAGCGGCATGCGTTTGTCGTTGGAATTATTGCTGCTGCTGTCATGGGTTGTGCAATGCCAGGTTCTGCTGTCCTTATCAGTGAACTGGTCGCTACTATGACATCGAACTATACCTTGTACAAGGAATTTAACAGTCAATCTGCTCTAGATGATCTTAAGCATGACGTGATGGTTTATGGTCTCTGCTACGTTGGTGGATCCCTCATGATGTTCCTCGCAGCAGCAACACAAAACTATTGCTTTAAGTACATGGCCGAGAAGCTCACATCTCGCCTACGAGACATTCATTTCACCTTCGCTCTTTGCCGCCAGAACATTGGCTTCTTTGACGAGAAGAAGAATGCAACGGGTGCTTTGACGGCAGATTTGTCAACAAATGCGACCAAGGTGGCTCTAATATCCGGTGATTCCCAGGGACGGGTAGTTCAAGCTGTCTTTACGTTTGTGGCTGCACTAGTGATTTCGTTCACGACTGGAAGTTGGCTGCTCACATTGGTCATGCTAGCTGTGTTTCCATTCTTGATTGTCGGTCAAATGATCCGAATGCGCCAAATGAAATCATCGGGTCACATGTCCGACGAACTTTCGGATGTAGGAGCTCACGCTTCGGAAGCACTTAGCAATATTCGCACTGTGGTCTCGCTTGGTTTGGAGAAGTCAATTTGCGGGAAATTTTCTGCACTGTTGGAAGAACCATTGGCAAGTGGACGTCGTGAAGCTCAACTCAATGGCATTGCGTTAGGATTCAGCTCGTTTATTCTCTTCGCGACGTATTCACTTGTGTTTTGGTACGGAGGCAAATTGGTTGATGACCGAGAAATTAATTTTAAGGAACTCATGCGAACTCTCATGGCTATCATGATGTCGGCTCAAGGTATCGGTAATGCTACTTCGTTTATGGGGGAATCGGACAATGCGCTGAAAGCAGGAAAAGCGATTGTGGATATTCGAGACCGAAAACCACCCATTGATTCCTTCCAAGAAGGTGGTCAACGAATCGATCACTTACAAGGAAAGATCGAGTTCAAGAACGTCGCGTTCCGATACCCCACTCGGCCCGAAGTCACCGTTCTCAAAAACTACAATCTCACCATTGAAGCTGGTCAGACTGTCGCTTTTTGTGGACCCAGCGGTGGAGGAAAGAGTACATGTGTGTCACTCATTGAGCGCTTCTACGACCCCGTTGAAGGTCAGGTACTTCTGGACGGGGTCAACACGAAAGAACTCAACTTGAATTGGTTGCGTAGTCAGATCGGACTTGTCGGTCAGGAGCCAACCTTATTCATTGGCACCATCGCCGATAACATCGCCTACGGATTGACTGAGAAACCCAGTCAAGAGGAGATTGAAGAGGCTGCCAAGATGGCCAACGCACACAGCTTCATCACGAAATTCCCGGATGGATACGACACTCAAGTGGGCATGAAAGGTGAGCAATTGTCCGGTGGTCAGAAACAGCGAATCGCCATTGCACGAGCCATTTTGAAGAACCCGAACATCTTGCTACTGGACGAGGCCACAAGTGCTCTGGACTCGGAGAGTGAGAAGGTCGTACAGGAAGCTCTGGACAAGGTGGTGGCGTTGAAGCAGCGTACAACGATCATCATCGCTCATCGTTTGTCTACGATTCGCAAGGCCGACAAGATTTGTGTTGTGAGTGGTGGTAAAATCGCAGAGCAAGGTACACATCAGGAATTGATCAAGCTGAAAGGCATCTACGCAAAGCTAGTAGAGCATGCTGTTAATTAGATTAATCGATGAAATAGATACACAAGGCATTCTGAAGTATATCTAACATATTGCAAGGCTAACGGCTACTGATCTCAGAATCACTACGGAGAAATGCAGGTCGTGGTATCCATGTCAATTACAAATTCTCCATCCATTGCGCCTTAGGCGCTGTACGTACTCCTTACCCCTTCATTGTCTGAAAACGTGAACGAAGCCTCAGAAATGGAAAAATATCTTCCTGGAGACCACGACGGTGTCAATGCATCGTCTAGGAGGCCCCACGTTGGTCGTCCACTGTTTGTAGCGGTTGCAGATTGCTCCAGACGTTGTTGATTTTGCTTCCACGCGATTTCTGCCGCACTTTGTTGGTGAACAACAGTCAGACACGGTCTACACGCAATGACGTGCACACTTCTTGTCGGTGAACCTTTCTTTTGGCCAGTGAGAACTTTAAACGATCGTTTTACGCGGCATTTTGAACATAGCAACGTCGAACATACTGCACACGTGTTGCTGGTGCTAGGAAAACCATCTTTACCACGACTAGACCTCCTCAGTTTGTCTTTGCAGACACCACAGAACGCAAGATCTGTCGATGCTGCTCGGTTTTGAGGATCTTCCGCATTGTTTAAAATGCACCATTGCAGCTTCTTCTCCTCCGCTAGTCTTGGGGCCTCCCAGAAACCCAATACAGCAATCCACATTGCGTTCATCACAAGTGAATCTAAGATATGCCCCATTGTCTCCACGTACAGTTGAATGTACACGTCGACCGTCCCATCCTGTTGCTCTTTGTACAGTGCTCCGTACATCAACTTCCCTCGAGCCATTGGCTTGGGAAGCTCCGGCAACTGTGGTAGCTGAGCTGGCTGTACCAGATCATACCCAATCCGATCTCCATTAGCGCGTGTGATGACCCCCGACGCCGAAAGAATAATAAAATCTCGTGGACGTACGATCAAACTCAATGGGAAGCCCTGCTCCCCTACCATCCACATGACACTGAGACTCTGAAAAGGGTCCACTTCAGTCGGACCTGACAGTTTCGCTAACGTGGCACCACTCACGTCATGTGACGCAATCGACGCCGCTCGGACGCGTAGGTCTCCAAATGTCTGTATTGTTAAGCCGAGCATGACGTCATCCAAATTGGCTGCAATCTTCCCGACTGCAAGAAGCACAGCAGGGTTTTTCCAGTTGTCCCCTGGCATATGCAGATCTCTGCGTCCATCGTGGCTACGTTCCGAATACAGTGACGCGTTGTCCTGTGTTTTATGGCGTTTCCAGCGTGCGCTGTCCAAGTTGGAATGGTGTCGAGGGGTCCCATTCGTGCTACCATCTCGTTCGTCGTAGCTGCGTAAAGTTCGGTCAAGTAGTTGCAGAGTGAGTTCTTGACATCGCTCCTGCTCTTCGAACGTCAGTTGCAGTGGTTGGAATGGTATGCGCCCGCGATAACCTTCTCCTATTTCCATGTTAGTGTCACCCAGTCAATTGTGAAATGACCGAGTGTATCTTGCTGGCGTGATGGACATCGATCAGTAATAATCGCGGTTAAGAAGCGTTCGCCATCGAAATGATATTTGAATCAAGTTGATTCTGCTTAGACTGCAGGGGTACCGCTTGTTAACTGTCGTGAGAGATCTTCACTTCAACGAAGTGACCAAGCAAAAACGCTGCGATCAGAACGAATGGAGACTTTCGTTTAGATGGACTAAAGGTTCTCATCTTGACGTCGAGTACCTCCATTACTCGATTACAATTCAGGGTTGACATTCAGAAGCGCACGAATACCTTCTAATAGCAGAGCTAGTTAGTAACAGCGTTACGTGTTTGAGTTATGGCACATAGTCCTATAGTCGTAGTAACGCTACGTTGTCCGCCAAGTCCTCTTCATCCGAGAAGGTGGCAAAAATGTCCGAGACCGAGAAGTGCCGGTCGGGCGACCATGCAAACATCGTCGAGTCATCCGCAAGGCCCCAAATTGGCTCGCTACTGCTGCAAGTGTGTTCTGTGGAATACATCATTCGATACTGGTATTGTTCCCATGCAACTTTAGCTGGACGTTCGTCTATCAGGAGTCCCCAGCATTGTCGACAGACAACGACAGTCACGTTTCGAGTCACTTGCCCTTTACTTTGACCGGTAGTGGTTTTGATCGTGCGCTTGACACGACATTTGAAACATAACAGCGATGAGCACGCAGCACAAACGTTAGTGGCTTGAAAGAATTCTCCTCGCGGGACTAGTACTGCCTTACAACTGCTGCAATATAATGGACCTGTGTGTGCTGTAACATCAATCGGCTTGCGTTTAATCTTTTTCATCATGCTAGTGACGATATACCACTCGATTTTCTTCTCTTGGGACAAACGTGGAGCTTTCCAGAAGCCAAGCGCTGCTATCCACATTGCGTTCGTCATAATTGTGTTCACAAGAGTGTTCATGGTCTCTACATGTAGTTGAATATAAACATCGACCGTTCCATCGCGTTCTCGGTATAGTGCACCATACAGCATCTTGCCACGAGTTATTGGCTTGGGAAGCGCTGGACATTGTGATAGTTGAGCGGGTTGTACAAGTTCATATCCTATTCGGTCTCCATTTGCCCTTGTGATAACTCCGAAAGCAGATAAATTAACAAAGTCCCGTGGACATACGACCATGCTCAATGGCCATTTCTGTTCACCGACCACCCACGCCACATTCAAACAATGAAAAGGGTCTTCCTCTGTTGGCCCCGACAATTTGGCGAGCATAGCTCCTCTAATATTTTGAGAAGCAAGTGAAGCCGCTCGTAGCTGCATATCACCAAAAGATTGAGTTGTAAGTCCCAACATGACGTCGTCCAGAGTTCCATCAATCGTTCCAACAGCGAGAAGGACAACCGGGTTCTCCCATCTCTCCCCTGGCATGAATAATTCTCGGCGTTCTCCACGATGTCGCTCAGCATAGAGTGATGCGTTGTGCTGCGTCTTGATGCGTCTCCAGCGAGCGCTGCTGAGACTTGAATGATGTAGTGGAGATCCGTTGGCAGCAGTGTCTCGTTCATCGTAGCTGCGAAGAGTTTGATCGAGCAACTGCATTGTAAGTTCTTGACATCGCTCTTGCTCCTCAGCGGTCAATTGCAGTGGGGGGAATGGAATTCGACCGCGATAACCGCTACCCGTGTCCATTGTTGTTGTATTAGTGTCCGGACTGCCGAGCTAGTAGGAGTGATTTTGCCAACAACAATCTCTGTTGCTTTGTCGTGCACGTTGATACAACAAGTTCACATCACTGGTGATCGCCAACACACACCGAAAGCTAGAGGGCTATGCACACTTTCGACAGTGATGAAAACTCTTCTTATGTACGTAAAAATTAATGTGGCCTCGTTCTGCAGTCGAGTTTGTGGGCACTTTTGATGGTTTTACAGGTCCCTTCGTATACTTCTGATGTGTCATTCGCATGCGTGTTGACGTGATTCAACTTGTAAGTAGGTTAGTTCAACGAGCTGTTGTCATTTAACAGCGTCGATTATTGAAGCTATCTATGACGAACAAGTCAACAAAGTGGTGGTTTGTGATCCACACCATGCATAATGCCTATCCGAAACAAAGCGACGGCACTTCAAGAACCAACAGAATGCATGAATTATCTGGTTTTGGTGTACTTCGACGAAGTAATTATCGTCAGGAATCGATTCCTGTGCGCAGGAAAACTATTCGTTCAGGATCCCCGACAGCAATGTCTTCTTCGGGAGGTATCCACGAGTTTCTCTGCTGGCGTGCAAATAGTCGCAGCTGAATCATACGCTGTGCGAAAAACTTGGTGTCTTCATGATACTGTCGTCGTGCTTCCTCAGCCATGGCTTCGCGCTGTTGTGAGCTGGTATGGCTGACTACGTACTCCACAGATTCGCATAGGTCTTGAGCTGAAAATTTAGCGACAAGGCCATCGGCGGACTTAAGCCCGTGGGTGCCTCTATATGCACCTCCAAGGAGCATGTCAGGACTAGACTCACGCTCTGTTTTCACCAGAACTCCCATTTCCTTTGAAGAGATAAGTTCGTTCATCGGGTGAGCGTCTGTGGTTATGATGACACCTCCTGATGCACGGGCTTGGTCAATATAGTGGCCATAACCTTCTTGCGTGCTTGAACAAAGGAAGAACGCTGACTCAGCCAGCACTTGACCAAAGCCCACCGCGTCCATGCGTTTTCGAATCAAATTCACGTTGCTCGCTTCGAGGATCGCAGCATCGTACGTATCTTGGTATCGTTCACTGTAGATTTTTTCGTGAACGTAGAGATCTAGCGGTGGAAAATTGGATGCGACAACCAGCAGTCAAGTACCTGCTCAGTGCCTTTGTACGGACTGCATCAAACAATTGTAAGTAAGCCTCAAATATCAACATTGCCACGAGCGTACCTGGAGCCAGCCGTGTGAGTGAACCGAAATTTTGCAAAGTTTTTCTGTCGGACATTCTCTTCTCCAATCATTTCTATTGCATGAGTAGCAGTATCCGAGGACGTGAATTTGGTGTAAAAGACCTTGGCATCACGCGGGTTTCCCTCTTGGGCGTACCAAGCCTTGACACGCTGGTCACAAGACCGTGTCCTACAGAGGACAGCATCCACACTCCAATATTCCTTCGCCGTTAACTCTCGCATCTCAATATTGGGCATAATATAGATCGGTTTGGCTCGTGGCCACTCCGATCTCGTCGGTCGGTCGTCCCAGTAGTGATTAAAAAACAACATTGGTGTCAACGGACACAACTCATAGTACATGACACTGGTATTGGTCTCTGGGTCGAAGAACTTGTCTTCTAGTGCCCATAATGGCAATAACCTTGAGTGTAAATCTGTCATAACCAACACATTAGCACTCTCTCCACAATAAAATGATAATATCTCCTACATTTAGTAAAAGCCACTGCATCTTCACAGTATCCAAGTCCTCGTATCCCATCAGGTAAATAAATGTCCACATCAGGACATTTCTTCAACTGGTCAATGACTCGTGGGTCTCCTCTCTCCAACACGACTCCTTTGGAGTCTAGTGAACCATGTTGCCATGGAATAATTGCCTGCTTCTTGGCTACACAGGCAGCATGTAGCCAACTCAAGTGCTCTCTCTCGTGCACTGGCACGTCACTGTCCTTGTCCGTCATCCACTGAGGCACTTGAATCTTGGCAAAATCAGCGTCTTCAAGGTCTGGAGGAGACAGAGCGAAGGGCTCCGAGTCCTCAGGGACTTCCACAAGCTTGCGATGTGTCGAATAATGGGCGTATTGGAACAGGAAGAGCTCAATTAAAAGGAATCCGAGGGCGTAGAGCAATAATAAAGGGCCGAAACGCCAAGAACTGCGTTTGGACGAGCGAATAGACGCTACAGAAGGCAAAGGAGACGTCTTGAGCGTCACGGAATGGAGCTCTCTCTTCATGGCTACACTTTCGACCTGTGGCCTATAGAGACAATAGAAGAATGAGGTGATTACTCCTGAAGAAGCGACAGATGGCTACATGGAAGGAACCAATCAGAACGCGTACATCCATATTCGGAATTATTTGAACGAGTGTGTAATATGGAGGAAAGTATCCAAACGTTTCGAACGGCAAGATGATGAGCACTGAGTTTGCCATTGACGTGGCCATGAGAATAGATGAGGTGGTAGGTAGATATGGTAGAGATTACTCGTTAGTGACCATGGTATTGAGTTCATGTTCGAGTGAAAGGGATGTATTGTATCGATTGGCTGCACTGTCGTCGCGTCGATTGTTGTCTCTACGCCATTGCCCAGCTTGGAAAGAGGAACAAATTGTATGGCTACATGTTGCTGCGTTGCTGTCTGTTCGGGAGTGCTCGTTCTGTATAGCGAGTATTTGAAAATGTAAAGAAGAGAGGTAAAGTGGAGCTTCGATAAGATGGCTGGTGTTTTGCTAACTCCAGTAACTACTTGACGCTCTCATGATTCTACAGCACCCATTGCACAGAAATGTCTTCTACTTCGGTCGTACCATGTCCACGTGTCCTCCAGCTGTGTTTGTGGGCACATCGTCTTCCTAAAGTCTTTTTACACGTCTTCTCTTTACCTGAAGATGTCCACCTGAATGAATATCATCCTGTCAATATGGCGCAGCTCGTTTATCACGCAGGGAAGACATAAGCACAATGTAAGTGCAGATGACATCGTGGTTAGCCTCGTAGTCATCGTGAGACAGCAGTCACAAGATGTAACAACCAAAGTTTGCTCTTTGCCATTGATGGCGCAACTGTGCAGCCATCTCGTGAAAAAATGTGCATGTTCTGCAGCGTGCCATGGGCAATGTCCACCTTTGTTGATGTAGCTGGGCGTGGTACATTAGAAATTCTCAAGTGGATGCACACCGTCAGTGTTCCGACCTGCTTTACTGCACATGTGATGAACATTTATGGGCTACTACCGCGAACTAGCCTTTGAAGGGGCTTACTTCGTAGGCGAGGCTACAGCAGCGCGCAGTATCGGGTGTAGTTAGCCGTCTAAACCGCAATAAAACTAAAACTAAAACTAAAACATTTAGATGTAGTACTCTTGCGAAAACTTCGACTACGAGCTTCGATGAATGCATGAGTTGGGATAAATGTCGTTTTTCCCGTCCAAAGTATCCGACGCTAGTAACAGCGGCGATTGTCTGTTACAAAGTGGCTGGTTGCTTATGGATATGCAGTACGCAACGAAAATACTGCATGAGTCAGTGATTTACCAGTTCTTTATCTTCATCATCTCCATAGAAATGAAATGTGCCAGACGTATGCATGTGACGATCTCAGGCCAGCCAAACGGAGGAAGCAGTCGTTGGCGGCCTTGACGAAGAGTTGAGGTCGGAGGCGGTGGCGAGTCGGAGGCGGAGTCGAGTGGGCAGCGGCGGCGCTGCAGTCGTGGTCTTGCTGGAGGAGTTGACTTGTACAGAAGAGGAAAATTGAGAAGTGATTGATTGAGTTAGTTTTGTTGGCGCTAGCAGTAGTTGTCTCGCAACCAACGATCCTGGGTGACTAGACCTACACCCAAGTATCCAGGTCCTATCCTAAAAACTATCTTTCTCAAATCCTACTGTTATCTTTCTCTGCCAATGAAATCCTGCGAAGCCTCGGCGTGGCTGAACCAGAATTTTCCCATAGCGTCCCATAATCAAAATATCCGGATGGTAACTGGAATGTTGCCAATCCTGAGGATTTACATCCAATGAAAAGACGTATAAGAACTGTTGAAGGCAACTGCAACCACATATAGCCAATAGACTCGTAGACATATGAAAATGTGAAAATTCAAGATTACGCTGAGCCATAATAATCTGGACAGCTGATCTTAAAATTTGGCGTAGTGGCTGTATTGACCACTACGTCACATGACCTCCTTTCGAGAAAGCACCACCTCCTAAAAGGGCTTCTCTCTTTTCTTGGATTTCCAATAGAGGTCGATGAGTCCTGGGATCTGTTTCAGGTTCTCAACCGGTTCCCATGTTGCGTCCTTCTTCGTTTCACCGAGCCACCAAATCTGGTACTGCATCTTTCCCTTGCGCTTGCGGTGGTTAACTACAGCTTCAACCAGTTGTCCTTCCGTTCCATCGGCTAGCACAACCTTGTTCACCTTCTGTTGGCGCTTTGGATCTTTGCGATACGGTTTCAACAGTGACGTATGAAAAACTGGATGCAACTTCAGGTTCTTCGATAATCCCAACTCATACGAGTCACGAGATACCTTCTTCTGGACAGGAAATGGCCCAATGAACCTCGGAGCTAACTTCTTCGATTGTGCGTACCCCTTATGACGGATATCCAAATTCTTTCCGTCTAGTAACACCATGTCGCCAGTTTTGAAGTCTTGGACAAGTCTGTTTCTGTCGTAATAATACTTCATGCGCTCTTGGGCTTCACTCATACGGTCTTGCGCGACCTTGAGGAAGGCTTCTTGTCGGAGTAAAAACTCTCTTGCTGCTTTCTCCAACTTCTTGAATTCCGGATCTGACACTACATCGTCGGGCATGTATGGAATATACCCAAGATCCGCTTCAAACGGTGACATACCAATCGTAGCATGCACACGTCGATTGTAGGCAAACTCTGCCATATGAATAAACTCATCCCAATCGCTCTGGGCTGGGTTAACGACTCCTCGAAGATAATCTCCGATAAAACGGTTTGTACGTTCCGTTTGTCCATCCGTCTGTGGTCTAAACGCTGATGACAGGTTATGCTGCGTTCCCATAGCAGATATGACAGCCTGCCAAAACTTGGACGTAAATTTGGAGTCACGATCGGACACAATCGTCTTCGGAAGACCATGATCTTTTACATAATTCTTCATGAAAACATTCGCAGTATCTTCTGCGCTGTCCGTCGTCTGCGTTGCAATGAACTTAGCACGCTTGGTCAATCGATCCACGATGACCATGATGGCGTTATAACCATCCTTGCTGGAAGGTAAGGACACAACGAAATCCATCGAAATGTCGATCCATCTACCTCTTGGTACATCCAGCGGTTGAAGTAATCCCGGCGGTTTCACTTGTCTCGCCTTGTTGCGCTGACACATTTCACAAGTTTGCAATAACGCTGGATATACTTCATCATTCTCGGCCAATAGTACTTCTCTCGTACTGCGACGTAGGTCTTGTAAGATCCGGGATGGCCTGCCGCTACTGTATCATGGTTCTCGCAAATGACACGGTTTCTCAGATCTTCGTCATCTGGAATATACAATCGCGGACTTTCATCTTCACCAGTCTGATAGTATAAAACACCATCATTGAGTGAGTAATGCGGAACGTTGTCTCCACGCTTAAGCGTCTTAATAATCCGCTGTAAGTCCTTGTTCCACGCATACATCTTCTTTGCGGACTGTGCCACGGTCATATTGTTTGCTACCATGGTTGCCACAATTTCACGGTTTTGGGCCGTATCAAGAAGTTCCTGAAGGCTTACTTGCGCAGCCTTATGCTCGAACTCAGGGTTTCTTGATAGTGCGTCTGCGACTACATTCGTTTCCCCTGGGATCCACTTGAACATGGGTCGAAACTCCGCGAGTTCATTGAACCACCGCGCAATGCGTCGATTCGCTGTTTTCTGCGTAAGAATCATCTCGATGCTCTTATGATCTGTTTCAACAAGGAAGGGCTTGTCCAGTAGATATACACGCCATGTCTTCAGCGCATGCATGATTGCGAGTAGTTCTTGTTCGCGCACTGGGTAATTCAGCTCTGCAGGTTTCATTTTCCGGCCCGTAAAGGCAACTGGATGTTCCAACTCTCCCTCCTTTTGAAATAAGACCCCCCCAATTGCAAAATTTGAGGCGTCCATTCGAATGCCGAAGGGCTTGGTGACATCAGGAAGACGGAGAACCGGAGGTGATGACAAGCGTTTCTTTAACTCATCAAAACACCGTAGTTGGTTCTCATCGAGTTCGATAGCATCTCGAGAACGTTTTCCCTTGATACATTCATGCAAAGGGCCTGCGAATTGCGCAAAATCCTTGCAGAATCTCGAATCGTAAACAGTTGTCCCAAGAAAGTTTTCCATTTGCTTCTTGGTCTTGGGAACTGGCCAATCTGCGATAATCTTCACCTTGTCTGGGTCCATTCGAACGCCGTTGCGTCCGACGAAGTCGCCTAAACATGGAATCTCCTCCACGCAAAATTGGCATTTGGACAGTTTGATGTAAAGTTTCTGTTCTTCACATCGCTTCAATACTCTGTCCAGCGCGGCAATATGCTCGTCGACATCTTCACTCTTGGTGTACACGTAAATGTCGTCGAAGTAAATCCGCATCACATCACGTAAGTCCCTGAAAACCTTTTGTAATAACCTGTTAAAGGTCCCTGGGCTGCCACTGAGTCCCATGGGTGTGACGAGATATTCAAAAAGACCGTCTGGAGTCGAAAAAGCAGTGAAGGGTATATCTGCTTCTCGTAACTTGACTTGGTAATAACCCCAGAGTAAATCCATGCACGAGTACCAATAGCTGCCGGCCATCGCATCAAAGGTGTCTTCATTGCGAGGCATCGGAATGGCCGGTAAAACCGTAGCTAAATTCAGCTGACGATAGTCGTGCACAATTCGCCAACCAACTGGTTTTTTCACACAGAAAGTCGGTGCACAAAAGGCTGACGTACTCGGTCGAATGATGCCAGCTTGAACCATCTCTTTGGTCCATTCCTGTATCGTTTTTCTCTGATCAGGACTTTGGCGCCATTGTTTGACTGAAATAGGCGTAGTACCAGGTTTGAGCAAAATCTCATGCTCAATACCTTCTCGTACTGGCGGTGTCTCATTCGGAAGTTCCGTACGGAAAACCGTATCCGCATACTTTAGTAGCGTCTCATACGCCGGATTGCCCTTGAGAGCATCCCATCCTTGACTCTTGAAGCGTTCAGCCTTCTCCGAATCATGCGGATTGATTACAAACACTGCTTCAATATCCTTGTCCCTACGCAACATTTGCTGGAACTGGTTGGACGAAATAATCTTCGTTCGCCCAAACTGGCCGTTGTGGCCATGCTGCCGATAGTAGTTGAAGATCTCGCGGCTCTGCGCAATTCTGGCACGGCGTTGTCCTGCCACCCAACGGGCTGGACGTGTCTTCGGCAGTCTCAACTTCACAGTCTGCGTGTTCTCCACGTTGATGCGAGGTGCAATCTGTCCAGTACTCCAGTCGATATCAGGGTTCTGCTCCCGCAGCCACATCATGCCTAAAACGACGTCCTTTTCCTCAGGAACAGGCATGACTTGGAATGTTCCCGTTGTCAAGGGAAATCCTGGTAACTGTAGAGACATCTCTACAGTCCGACGTGGACGATGCACAACTTGATCATAACCGAGATCAACTTGCATCATGTCACCTTCAGTGACATCCAACTCAAGCTTCTTCACTAACTCCTCAGTTACGCCGTTCAGGCTACTGCCGTTGTCAATGAATATTGTGACGGGCCTCTCTTGGTCTTCCGTCTTGAATGCTCGAGCTTCAGCCTCTAGGATCGCATACACTGCGCCCTGCATATACCGATTCGCTTCAGTACGTTTCGGCTGATTACAATCTGGAGAAATGTGACCAACCTTGCCACAATTTCTGCATGTAGCTTTCTTCTTCCAATCATCGTTCGCGCCTTTCTTCTTTTCGTAATGCTTATTGTTCTGCTGTTTCGATTTAGGCGGACGATGCCCCGAGCTTGACGATCCTTGCGAACCTTTCGCAGGAGCTCTAGGGGGTTTTCCCGAGTAGTGTGCAAACTCGAAATTCGACGCAATTTCAATGGCTTCTTGTAGCGTTGATGGACTCTCTTCTTTGATCTTCTTTGCTGTTTCTTCACGTAATCCGTTCTGAAAAAAGAAACGTTTCTCCAACTCACTGATCACCAATTCTGTCTGCGACAGTAAGTCTTGAAACTTAGAGACATACTCGTGAATAGTCTCGTTCTGTTTGAGACGAAACATTCTCTCACGAAGATCATACTCGAAGTCCCTAGGTCGAAAGCGCGTGCGCAGTTGTTGTTTAAACAACGACCACGTGGGAGCCTTATTCGCTCTCTCGCACTCGGTTATAAAAGCGCGATACCAGTTCAACATTGACTTGCCTAAGTTGCTGGAGATTATCGTTACGAAACCAGACGAATCGGCCTCCATTAACTCACGTCTGCTTGCGTAGTACTGCTCGGTGGCGAAGATCCACAACTCAATATCTTCGCCGTATTTGCCTTCATACATCGGCGGGTCCTTCTTCTTCTGATCACCCCGCGCCGCCATCAGATACTCAAACCTTGCGTTAGCTTGCTGCATTTGCGCTTGCAGCTGAGCATGCATCTGGGCTTGGGCGGCTTGCTGCTGTTGCGTTATAAACACTAGCAACTGCTGCATTGACATCGCATCAGGGCCTGAAGCTTGGGTAGTCTGTGCAGCCGGAGCCGCAGTGTCCGCCGGTGCTTCTGTACTTGGTCGTGATGCATCTGCATCACTCGGCGCATTCATTCTGCTTTGCTGCCGAGGACGAGGGTTTGGGGACGGGCGCTCAGCGGCACGGCTTCTTCTTTGAGCCATAACTGCTGGACTTCTCAGCGCGTATTGATAAGGTCTACCGAAACCCCAATGAAGAAGAAGAAAAGAAAAGAAACTACTTTTTTTGTTTCTTAAGTCTACGCTTCTTGTCGAGCTGGATGGAGTGGTCGAAAGTTCCTTCCAGGATAGTCTGCGTCTGGCTTATACGGTGTTTTAGCAGTTCAGTCATATCGTGCAAGACGTTCCTGGCGTCGGAGTCCTTGCAATTTGGAATTTCGTTCCGGATGAGTTGAACGATCTTGAGCTGCTTCTGCGTCGTCAACCACAAGTCCTGGCGTAGTTTGTCGAGCGTTTCACTGCGGGTCGTCAAGGACTTGGTGTCGTTGATAAACGGTGCTTCGAGTTGGCGAGTCTTTCGCTTACCCATGCAAGAATGCAGGCTAAAACAAGTTCAGTAGCAACGAGTGTAGATCAAGCGAAACCAAGTGTGAACTACTCAGAAGTTATTCTCCGCAGTAACCAAGGGGGGATTAGCCGAAGCGTTATACCCTTTAACCCAAGGAATGGAGTTCTGAATGTGCTGAACACACCTAGTACGCAACCACACCAACGAACCACCGAACGTTAAAGCTCGTGCTTAGAGGCAATACCAGTCTTCGACTCTTGAACTTGAACCGAAGCTTGACACGTCAAGTGCTACTATCTGACGATCTCAGGCCAGCCAAACGGAGGAAGCAGTCGTTGGCGGCCTTGACGAAGAGTTGAGGTCGGAGGCGGTGGCGAGTCGGAGGCGGAGTCGAGTGGGCAGCGGCGGCGCTGCAGTCGTGGTCTTGCTGGAGGAGTTGACTTGTACAGAAGAGGAAAATTGAGAAGTGATTGATTGAGTTAGTTTTGTTGGCGCTAGCAGTAGTTGTCTCGCAACCAACGATCCTGGGTGACTAGACCTACACCCAAGTATCCAGGTCCTATCCTAAAAACTATCTTTCTCAAATCCTACTGTTATCTTTCTCTGCCAATGAAATCCTGCGAAGCCTCGGCGTGGCTGAACCAGAATTTTCCCATAGCGTCCCATAATCAAAATATCCGGATGGTAACTGGAATGTTGCCAATCCTGAGGATTTACATCCAATGAAAAGACGTATAAGAACTGTTGAAGGCAACTGCAACCACATATAGCCAATAGACTCGTAGACATATGAAAATGTGAAAATTCAAGATTACGCTGAGCCATAATAATCTGGACAGCTGATCTTAAAATTTGGCGTAGTGGCTGTATTGACCACTACGTCACAATGCAACGCTGAAGTTGCTAGGGTTGCACAGTGCTTATTGTTTAAAAAACCAGGTTTCATGTTGCAAATCAACATGGAACCGATTGCAATTAGGCATTTGCACGTTGTTGCGGTGATTGTCGATCGGGTTACAGCTTGATCATTGCACTGCTTGAGATATATCACGGGTAGTTTCGTCAGATACCTAGTTACTATTCCTTTGCAGCCCAAAATGTGTAAAGCATTCAAAGCAGAAGTACATAACTGGTTTCGTTGCTAATGATGGATAATAGCAGACTGCCAAGAGAGAGCGTCGAATTCGTTAGGCACTACAGCTTCAGACGTATACAGAACAAGTCTCGATCGTGAAGGTTTTGCGTCTGTGTTGTTTACTATCCTTTGAATGTCGTCTGGAATGCATGAAGTATCATTCGTGTATAACATTCCTTGAGGCTACTATCCACCGAACGCCATGCAAATCTCATCGACGAACGAATCAGCTCTCCACTAGGTCACTCATCAATCAACACGGATAAACTCTTAGGACCGTTAAATTCACTATTAATCTCACTAAAACCAAACGACGTCATGGCGTGGCGCGATCTCCGAATCATTCAGCGACTAGGCCTTCATGTGCCTTTATTTCAATCCCCCATGGCCGGTGCTCAAGCAAGTGACCTCGCTATTGCTGTAGCCCGTGGAGGAGGTCTTGGTGCAATTCCCTGTGCCTTATTGTCCCCCGATGCTGTGCGTGAACATGTTCACCGGTTTCGAGCTGCTACGAAAGAACTATCGGCTCCTATCAATCTCAATTTCTTCTGCCACACACTCCCTCCTTCCAATCCAAAGACCGACAAACAGTGGCAAAATATCCTAGAACCATACTACCGAGAGTATGGCGTGGACTTGAGTCAACTAACTGTCAAAGGAGCTTTGCGCATGCCGTTTGATGAATTGAGTCTTGAACTGGTTCGGGAACTCAAACCGGAAGTTGTCAGCTTCCACTTCGGACTACCGTCTTCTCACATGTTGCAAGGTGTCAAGGACACTGGTGCATTCGTCATTTCGTCGGCTACTACTGTTCAAGAAGCAGTTTGGCTCGAAGAGAGAGGATGTGATGCTGTCATTGCTCAAGGTGTTGAAGCAGGAGGTCACCGAGGAGTTTTCTTACCGAGAGAAGGTAGTGACCGACCTTCAGACAAATACAGGAACAGCTCAATGGACTTCCCTCAACAGATCGGGACGATGTCACTGGTTCCACAGATTGTTGATGCAGTGAAGCTTCCGGTGATTGCAGCGGGTGGAATCGGTGATGCTCGCGGCATTTTAGCTGCTAGTGCTCTTGGAGCTGCAGCGGTGCAAATGGGAACTGTGTTTCTGCTCGCTGATGAAACGCAGACGTCGAATTTGCATCGAAACATGCTGAAGCGAGCTGCGATTGCTACGAGAGAGGAAGCTTTGGAGACAGCGATTACCAATGTTTTCTCTGGTCGACCTGCTCGGGGATTCATCACGCGTGTCATGCGGGAGCTTGGTCCAATGTGTGCGGAAGCACCAGAGTTCCCGACTGCGGGAGCACCTCTTGGTGCACTCAAGAAGGCTGCTGAAGCTAAGGGAGACACTGCATTTTCGTCTTTGTGGTCCGGTCAGTCTCCTGGTTTCGCACAGGAGAAATCTGCAGAGGTTATTATGCGTTCACTTGTCAAGGAACTTGATTTGCTGGTGGCGCAAGTTAAGGGAGCACACAGCTCGCTGTAGCTGGTGTGGTGTCGATGCTGTGCTACTTCGAAATAAACACTGTCTCGGATATCCTTGCAGTGTATGGTAGCAAGCGTATGGTGGGAGAATCATGGTGTGCTCTTAAGTGCTGCATGTTTTCAATTTATACAACTATAAATCACCATTCACAGTCCATGATCTCCGCTATTTCATTTTCTAAACCAAGAGGTCAACCTTTTAGGAACCACGGAGTGTTACCGGCTATTGCAGGAGGAATTTTGAAATTGTCGACACCATGGTCTCCCTCAAGTTGCAACGAAGCCCCGACAACAACCCGCGAATTTACTGACGAGCTGGAATTTCGCTGACGATTCAAAGGAATGGTGTGAGACGGACGTCTCTTATTCTGCATTTGCCCGTGGTAATTATCTGTACCGTGTGCACGTTTCCCGAAACGTTGTGGGCCAGCAAATTGGGCAACATCTCCAGTTGTCTTGCCATGAAATGAAGCAGGCGGTGGCATTGAGTCCGTCATCACTTTATGAAACATGACAGGGTTTTCAGCGATCAACTCCTCACGCACTTTGTCCAATCGACGCAACAACTCATCTTGTGTTTCTGACGACAAGAACAAACCCTTTTGTTCCTGAAGTGACGCCTGCTCCCGCTTTAAGCGCACAACTCGTGTTGCAAAATCTCGCTGACTTTGGTATTTTTTCAAGTCAGATTTCGACACTTGCGTCGACCTGTATAGCTTTTCGAACCGATTCAAGTTTTCTGCCTCTAGTTTTGCACGCTCGGCAGCCATGTTGTGTCTGCGTTGATCGTAAAACCATATCTCTTTCCCACTCAAAGGTCCAGCCGCCATCTTTTCATCTATGTCAGCTTCCTGTACCTTTAACTTGAACACTCTTCGTTCAAAGACGTCATGATATACATATCCATATTTCTTGGAGGAGGCACCGTCGTGTAGTGGAACACTCGATTCCACTCGAGGTTTGATACGATGTTCTCTTGGGCTTTTCTTCAAATGCTCCGCGTTGCTGGGTTTAGTCGTAGATACAGCCACATCATCGGATATTGCTCGACGTGATTGAAGCGGTTCTGAACCTCGAAGTCGTGCTTTGGTAACGCCACGACCAGCATTTAATTGAACAGCTGCGCCACTGCTTCTTCCATCACTTCGCTTTTCACCCTTATGGCCGTTTCGCTGTGCTAGAATCCCTTTCTCTTCGTCATATGGGTGAGTTTGTGAAGTATGGTTATATCTGCTTCGGTGCTGGGTTTCTTGCTTTTGTCGGGCTTCACGGCTTGAAGTAGTTGATTCGTGTCGGTTTGACTCTTTTGTTTTGTTAAGCTGTCCGGATGCCCTTCGCTCATTACGATCGCGACTACTTTCATAACGACGATTATAGCGATCATGGCTTCTGCTTCTGCTTTTGCTTCTGCTCCTGCTTATGAAACGAGTATGCGTCCGGGACGGATGCGAAGGGCTTCGAGATCGCTTGTATGTTCGGCTGGTTCGCCGATCTGAGTCGTGCTTGTGTCGTGGACTTTCCACACGTTCAACATATCGATATGAACGAGATCGTGGGCTAGCAGCCGCTGATTTCGATCTAGATCTCTTGCGTCTCTCACTATTTCGCCGACTTGGAGATCTGCTTCTGCTTCTTCTAGAAGAATGCCTCACTGGAGAAATACTTCGTTTTCTCCGACCAGTTTTTTCTGCTCGACGAATTGATGGCGACCTGCTTCTCCTTCGACTTGGTGACTTGCTGTGCTCCATTCGACGACTAGATGAAACCTTCTCAGACTCATATTTTCCCATCAATGGTGACTTGTTCTGTCCAACTTGCTTCACAGACGACACATTCACATCACTTCGTTTTGCTTGCGTCTTTTTAACATGATTCGGACTCTTTTGACTGGGACATTGACTTCTCCATTGTGGACGAGCGACAGAAAGTTCCATGAGCATCTCATTAGGTTCTCCAACCACATTTTTTGGAGAACTTCTTAAACCCACAGCCACAAACTTAGTTATTGAAGCTGGTGGAGTCGGAGCTTTGACACTTTTTAGGGAGATGACCTTGGGCTTGACCTTGACCTCTTCACTTTTTTTCAAAAGTACCGTACTCCTCGTCTCTTTGTTCTCAATTGGTGATGAAGTACTGTTTATCGTATCATCTGTCAACGGTTCTTCTCTCTGTGCATCGGTAAGCTCTTGTGCCATGGCAAGTGCCTGCTCCACTGCATTGTCATACACGGTACTTGCACCTCCGTGGCTCCACTCGCTGCCTTGCGGTAGTGCAATCTCATCTCCACCCGTTTGCAATTGTCCATAGGTACTGTACTCCTGTTTAATCACGGTACTGTCCTCGGTAGTTGGCAGGTTGGTAGGCTGAGTGTCATGTTCATGTGTCCACGCGTACGCCGCTTCCTCCTCCGCTTCCTCTCTTGGATCAAAGTAATACTCGCTTTCAGTAGAGCTGCCGTCATCGTATGGAGGTGCAGTCGCCATGGGGCTTCCTCCGCACTGCACTACGGAACTGCAGTACAGTCACTCAAAAAGAACTTGCAACCACCTTTTTTGTGACCAGCAAACAAGTTATAAATAAAATTTCGCGTAATCCGCACGCCGCCATTATCGGCCCGACGCTTCTCTCACATTCCTCTGGCGAGATCGAGCGCGCGCCAAGATGAAGCAGCGCGTCGACGACATCATCTACTGGCCGTGCGCGAGCAGGAGCGACGTCTAGCGTAGCAGGTGACGCAGCGTTACCGCAATAATCTGCGGAAGCTGCAGCGAGGAAAGACCCACGCGGCCCAAAAGACGCTGAGCGGAAGCTGCAGCGTGGAAACTACTGACTGATCTACACGTGCGCTACCAGAGCTCGCTACAGAGTATGGGGACAGCACAGCGGAATGCGCGTCTGAAGCTGCTGGAACTACTGGAACAGGCCCAAGAAGAGCAGGAAAAGTGGACGTACAACAAGCGAAATCTCACCGCCGACGCTCTCCGTGACCGCGTCGTGGATGCGAAGACGCAGTGGGTGTTCACTGCCGATGAAGGCCGTCGTGGTGGTCGCACGTTGCCTCTCAAGAAGACGGTGGACGTTGCTCTCAAGGGCCTCGACTTTGTGCGTAAGGTGTTCGTGTTCAAGCGCACGCACAACCCCGAGGTCAACATGAACCCGGCCATTGACGTGGACATGGACGCTGAGTTACTGCTCCACCGTTCGTTCTGTCCTGCTGAGTTCATGAACGCGGAAGACCTCATGTTCATCCTGTATACGTCGGGGCTACGGGTACGCCCAAGGGTATTGCTCACACGACAGCCGGCTACTTGCTGTACGCCATGATGACGGCCAAATACGCGTTCGATATCCATGACGACGACATCTTTGCATGTGTTGCTGACTGCGGTTGGATCACTGGCCATACATCGTCTACGGACCTCTTGCAAACGGTGTGACTACCGTCATGTTCTAAAGCACGCCCAATGTATCCGGATCACGGTCGATACTGGGACCTGGTCCAGCGTCCCAAGGTGACTAAGTTCTATACGGCACCGACAGCAATCCGTGCGTTAATGGCTCGTGGAGATGACAAGATCCGCGATTACGACTTGTCGAGCTTGAAGGTGCTGGGTAGTGTAGGTGAACCGATCAACCCGGAGGCGTGGAAATGGTACTACGAAGTTGTTGGCAACCGTCAGTGTTACATCGTTGACACATACTGGCAGACCGAGACGGGTGGACACATTGGCGTAGGAATGCCTGGTGCGACGCCCATGAAGCCTGGTTCGTGCTCGAAGCCGTTCTTTGGCATCGATTTCGTGGTGACGGATGAGAACGGAAATGAAATTGAGGGCAACGAGGGCCAACTGTGTATTCGCTCTCCGTGGCCTGGTATGGCTCGTACGGTGTACGGCGATCACAACCGTTATCTGCAGGTGTACACCGCTTCTCACAAGGGCTTGTACTTCACGGGTGATGGTTGTCGTCGCGACAAGGATGGTTATTACTTTATTACGGGCCGCATCGACGACGTGCTTTGCACATCCGGCCATCGGATAGGCACGGCCGAGCTGGAAAGCACCCTTGTTGGCCACAGCGCAGTTGCCGAGGCTGCTGTGATCGGCATCCCGCACCGTGATGGTTCCGGAGCTGCCCAAGACTCGAAGTGGTAAAATTGTGCGTCGTGTGTTGCGCAAGATTTCCCACGGTGAAGAGGACTCTCTCGGTGATATGTCCACGTTGGCTGAGCCGGAGGTTGTGTCAGTGCTGATCAGTGCCATGCGTTCAGCTGTGGTGGGAAAAGCACTATAAGTTTTGTACGGCAGTGTCCTGAAGCATATAGGTTTTATATCCAGACTTTGAGAACGACGCACGTGCCACCAGCGAAAGTTACATGTAACAATATACACTGAACGGTAGCTGCGTCGAGCTCAACAACTTGCCGTGTTACATATAGGCTATAGGGTCCAACCGTATACTCAGCAGGGCTCACACTCAACACACACAGCATTGGCTAAGAGCAACGGCTACCAGTGGCGAGCATTTGCACTGTGGTTCGTTCGGAGCTTGCCAGCTGGACGTTGAAAGCTTCAATCATCTGGTTCACTACGACATGTTAGCTGTCAATTGGCAAATATAAAAACGCACATTTCATACCTGCATCAGCGCCAAACACGTATATCACGTCCTCATTGTTCCGAGTTTCTGCTGCTACCGTCCAGTTGAAACTTCCTGCATCAGCGAACAAACCATCGCATATCACACTTTGCGGTGATTACGATGGGATGGATGCCGCAACGTATACACCGCCACACCTGCTTCAATGAGCCGGATGGCAGCTGTTCTTCCAGCGGGAGTCTGCCGTGCCCATATGATGTCGATGATGATCTTGACATCAACACCAGCACTGTGCTTATCAATGAGCACTTGCACGTAGTCATTGTGGGTTAGAGCAAACATGCTCACCCATATTGACTGAGTAGATTCCTTGAGGTCGCGAAGGATCATCATGTAGAATTCGCAGTCTGTAACAGAGCACTTCACCTCGCAAGTGCTAGCACCTTTTACGTAGCGTAGAGCTTCTTGCAGCGCTCTTTGCAGCGTCGATTTGTCCATTTTCATCTCTTCCGCCAATCTCCGGAGAGGCCACCGGCGTTTGTAGGAAGGAAGGCGAAGAAGCTTCTTCGCCACTCCCACAGGCGTGTTGCCAGGAAGGGGAGCACGTCCGACGGGGCGAGCCACGATGCTGTGCTCGACCTGGAACACGTAGCGGCGGACAGTGCGCTCGTGCACGCCGTAGAGGCGTGCTACACGTTGGTAGTCAGGCAGTCCATTATGTTTAAGCATGTTGCGAAGAGCGTGAACAATTTGAAGACGTCGGTTGTCCACCTTTCCGCGCGCCATTTTCTTTCGAGAGCAAATCTGCTCTCAAAACGCGGCTATCATAAAAATGTACTGTTAAAATCCGCCGCTCGTCAAAATTGTATAGGACAGAATTGTGAGACAACAACAGCAAACTCGATACTAACGCGTCTCGTAAATATGTCAGAATTGACATATTTACGAGACAGATTCCCATACAGTTTCCTGTTGTTGTCTCAAATCCAGTCTTCCTTATTTTAAGAATTTCACGTTGGCATATTCACGAGACACTCGCAGCCATTTCGCGCAGCACGTCTCAAAAAGGTGTCTCAAATCCTTCCTTCCTATTTTCAGTTGTGTGTTTAATACAATTGACGGCAAATTTGTATGCGAGCAACTTAAGAGAAAGGGAATACGGTACACATGCCATTTTTGTTTTAGGCATTTAGCAGGTGACCAAAACGGACCAAAACGGACCAAAACGGAATTCTATTGTCTTAGCTCACGTGGAATACGTGTCACTCTTTCTTTTCTTCCTTCTGCACTGTGTTCGTCGTGAGTACTGCCGGTTTCTCATCAAAGGGTGTGGCGGCTACAATGCTCCATTGCAACTCGTTCGACTTGGTGACATCCGCTTCAAAAGTCCAGGTAAACTTCGTGTTAATCACACGTCGGTCCTCAATTCCTTCTCCGCCTTCTGGAGACATCAACAAGTGTTCTATAACGTCGTACTGCACCTTTAACGAGAGCCACTCGCTCTTGACGTCTTCCTCCACTCTCTCTCTCGTGTATTCCACAGCCTCCAACGCTGCACTGTTCACATTAAGTTGCTCTAGTACCACACGTTCCTTTCTTCTCTCTCCTTCTACAGGAGCTGAAGGTTTGTGCAACAACGCTTTTAGGCTCTCAGGGGTCGCCAACTGCTCCAGGAAAGCCTTGTTCTCCTCTGCATCCTGTGTGTAGAGCTTCTGTAATACTGTATGAGCTGCTCGCTCTGCACCTCGCACGAACTCTGGTAGATCCACTCGCGTGTTCATTGGGAACTGGGACAACACGTACATGGAGCTGCGGACCTCGTCCGACGCCCCCGACACGAAGATGCGCGGTTTACCGCGACTGTAGCGCACGAATTCGGGCATCCCATTGAATACGCGACTTGCGATGCCTAATCCACGCATCGAAATGTACTCCGAGTTGATGCCGAACCAGTCGCGAGACTCATTGGAGAAGTTGCGAACACCTGAAGGCCGTACGCAGCGACGCACGAGGCGCACCGAGGGACGTAGCATTGTTGATGCAAGTAATGAGAGGTGGAAACGAAAATATCTTTTTCCACCAATCCGAAGCTTTCTTTTGACATTTAGGAAGATTTAGGAAGTGTATTTCACTGTACATGAAGGCGTACAGGAAATGTTGCATTGAATGCATCAAATAGTTACGAATTTCCAAGGCCAACATTTCTCATCTAGTTTAAACACTCAATTAGTCAGTCTATCGAGTAGACTACAACAAGCACCACTTGCTAACTTGTGCTTTGTGCAGACTTTTGTCTAGAAAACGTATATTGTCAATTGGTGCTGCGTTGATGCCTTTTCGGATGACGATACGTGAGCCAACTTTCCGAAACTCCACATTCTCAAGTTACCACATAATCTTGTTTATATCGCTGTGAACCTATAAAAGAATCTGAAGCACACCACTCACGTGGTTATCTTCTGATAATCATTCAACACTTTCAGGACAATTTTTATCCGTCAAGATAATGAAGGCTGTCAAATAATCCAGTAGAAGCTACCGTAACAATGTTAGTTTAGAATCAACAAAAAATCTGCAGTCAATGTTCTTAATGTTGCATCCATGGTAGAATAACAAACATGCCACCCGAATATCCCCGTTATCTCAACACTTGCGTTCGCCTGGCACATTTAGTTGAGATTATACAACAATTGTCATATCCAGCAAACTGTAGCCAATCAAAATAGATCTATTGCCAACCCTGAAACAATTGTCATATCTGACATCAAATTGGTGGTCAATAAAGTGAGATTGGTTGGACACACTGAAACCGACTTGCAACCAATTTTTAACACACTAAGTTCCAATGACGTCAGAAGCACAGCAACGACGGAGGAAGGCGGTCTCGCGGGTACAAGCGTTACGTGCCAACGCATCAATCTCGATTAGATGTAGTTCTTTATTCGAGACACATAGTATGACGTCGACTCTGGCCAAGTTCTACGCAGATTTATCTGGAATTTAACTCCGAATCTATCTGTGACGCAAACAGAAGAACAAGCTTGTCCAACTGTGCAAGTCACCAGCAACGGCAAAGTTACGAAAGGTCCGCGTGGTTGAGACAGAGTCAACTTTGCCTGCCGATGTAGAAGTTCACTAGTTGAATTGAGACAACTCGTATCGAGATAAAGGCATCCCGTCTCAAGTTTGATATTGCACCGGAAGGCGCTGTGTGCTACCCGTGATGCTGGCATCCCATAGCTCGGGAATGGGTCAAGGTATGCTTGCGATGCCATCGTCTCGCGCTACGTGCAGGGACTCGGCAAGGTCAGGTTACACCAGAAACATACACCTGGGTTGCCACGAAAGGGGCAACAAACAATGTTTGCCAATAATGTACAAGCTGGAGATGATAAGTGGATGCCTTCGTTTAGAAATGAAGCGAATCGGACGAGACGGTATGATCATGGAGCGAGACGGTTTGTTTGATCTTGAATCATTGGGGTGCTCGTTTTTAGCTCAAGGCTGTAACAATAGATTCTGCAGATACAAACTGTTCATGATAGTACAATCTAACAAAGATGAAAAGATTCTCCGCTGGCACATTAGGTTTGTCAGCCTCACTGGGCTAGCTTTGAAGAAAATGGTGGAGCTAATCATGGCCAAAGGTCTAGTATCCCTGTCAGTACGTGACTTTGACAAACGAATTGACAGTCACGGTTGCCGTCTGCAAAGTACAAGCGTACGGCATACAAACAACAACAAGAGAAATGGATAAAGGACGTTGGTGCTCGCCTCATGTCTGATGTTTGTCATATCGAGATTGAGACTCCAGATGGCGACAAGTAATTTCAGCTAGTTGAAGACGAAGCTTCACATTTTACTTAGGTGTTCCTCGTAGAGAGAAAGAGCCAAGTAACAGCGAACGCGATAGAAATAGTACCCAAGGTGGAGTTGCGTTACTCGGTACAAACTTTCATGTGTGATGAAGGCCGTGAATTCCTTAATGAGTTTCGTTCGAATTTCTGTCTCAACACAGTATAATGTTCATGCCGATGGATACATGCAATCCTAAGGAGATTTTCTTTTTAGTAAGATGAATGGCAAGCTGGTGCGTAAAGGGAGAGCAACCCGTGAGACGAATGGACTGCCCGAGTATGTGTGGGGTGAAAAGCTGATGTTTGTGGTGACAACATGAGCGGAACTAAAACATTAAAAGGCAAGAAACCGGACGAGATGTACGAACAGAAGAAGCCAGACGTAAAGCGCCTATCTGATTGCGATTGCATGAGTTATGGCTTCGTGCCCAAAGCGTACCAAGCAAACAATTTTGTTCAGCGTTTATGTCATGTCGTAATGCTTGCGTTTTCGCTATAGACAATTGACTATCGGACGCTAGATCTACGTACTGATTCGTCATGATATTCAACCGAAGGAGGAGATGACAGTCGATGATGACTACGCGCGAAACTTCTCGATAAAAACATAGTGGGAAAAAGTTCAATTGTACAAAGCGATTGATTTTGTTACTCTACCACTGAACATCTCTGCGTGCCATCCTTTAGCAATTGAAGGTGAAGTTATGTATTCCAAAGAGAAGCGATCTCAAACAGACAGCGTGAGCACAACTGAAAATTGTAACAGCTTCTGATGGCGACAGTGGTGAATCGATCGATGAAGATGATACCGTGTTTATGGGCGGGATTGGCGCCATTAGGATTATAGGTGCAATACTACTGGATATGGTAAGGCAGAAACAAGTAATGACAACATCATAGTAGCTACTCCAACTGCAGCACCATCATACACTAGGACACGAACACAATCATCAAACCCTCGTCGTCTCCACATGCAATTGCCCACTCGACGAAACGATTACTTCAGCAGCGGTCAACGGTCATCTGGGAGTCGTTATATGCACCTATAGGCGCGGGTTCCATCAAAACATTATAGATTCGGCGTTAGTGGATAAGATAGCTTGTCATGGCAGATTAGAAATTCTCTTGCGCACACGTGATGTCAGTATCCCGGACTTGTTGTGGCGTGTTTCAGGCAGACTCAGGAGTTCCGTCTATCAGGTGCTCCCTAGGAAGTTCTGAGTAACGGATGCCCCGTGGGTATGGGGTAGTCGATGACGCGAGGTAGATTTAAGGCAGTCTACATTTAGCTAGCACGAGAGCTGTACACGTTGAAGCTGTATTAGATTTCCAGCTCGCACACCGTGTTGATACTTTATGTACGCCATGCCTATTTTCAAAGTGTGCAATGAATGATGCAGTACCAAAAGGGTATTTACACGTTGTCCAGTATATGCATATTCACTAAAAGGCAGAGTGCCCCACAATGGCTACAATGAATTGAGGCCGCAAAATATGACCAACTTGCCGCTTCACGGTAATTGCCGTGAAGGATGTACCACAAGAGGTATGCGTTGCAGCTCGTAAGCGCCATCTAGACGTGATTAGCAGGCAACCCGACAATCGTGTCGAGAGTTGTTCGAAGTGGAAAATTATAAATTTTATGCGGGAAATGGCCTGATTTACGGGTTGTGTAACGCGTATGGTGAATCAGCTATTGAGAATCGAAGATTATCCGTTAGGAAGTGGCTAGTTGGTCTTGATCATGTTGTGTATAAAATCTTGAGCATGTATTATATTACGCTGACAAATGTTATGTACATGTATTGTACAGGGATTGTCATATCAGCAGCCATAATCGTGGTTTTTGGGTTTCTTCCAAGAATGAGAATCACAATCGTAACAAATTTGAAAGTTAATGATGTCTGGTTATGCCATTGTTTCCGGACAAAGGATCCAAACCGATGCCAGAATCAAATTCACGAGGTGATTTACCCCTAGAACCCTCCAGCGCGCAAAGGGAATCAAACGATGCATTGTAGGAATCGTCTACCGTTGTGTGCACATGCACCCGCGCATATAGGAAGGAAAATGAGTAGAAACAAAAGTCAAATTACAGCATATTTAAGTTCGTTGCACACGCTATCAATGACGCCCTGCTTCCCAGCGCGTTGGGCAAGCAATACGAGTCGCTCTAAACGGTCTACATCGCCAACGATCTGCAACTTGGCTTAGATGTTGTCACCCCTTTCCTCCAACACCCCGCCAAACCTGTTCGAATATTGTCCGCGCTTTGTTTGCTCCCACGCGCCTGCAATACTTTCAATAACGTCCAGCCGAGATGGAGCCACTATAATGAATGGAGCTGATGCAGCTGTGGTGGAGTGGTTTGGCAGAAATTGCTGACATCCGGGTCCGTCCACTCACTGTGCTCCAGACTACCGACTAATGGAGGAGGTACTCCGATCGTCCGCTGACGCTGAACTTGGTCTCACCTTGTATCCCCGTCGGTGGTGCGGGTTGCACTTTTCTGGGGACTTGAAGTGTCAATCGGGGAACCGTAGGGATGGTACTTGAGATCGTTGGCGATCACGCGGTTACTTCTTCATGCGTTCATCGAGTGGTTATGCTGGATAAACTTGATAGGCACGCGTGGGGTTGACATTGGATATGTGAGGGGTAACCTTGTTCCGGTGTTTGCCTCCTACTATCGGCTTGGGCTTCTAGAGCTCTGAGTTGATCGCGATCCTGGCAAAGCAATCCAGAGGCCCTTATGCCTTGCGCTTCGTCGTTTAGGCAGTTCTTGTGTCGTAGAGAGCTAATATAGGTTCCGCCCAGAAGGGAGAAGCCGCCTGTGAAGTACAAGGTAAAAGTCAGTCTGCATTCAATATAACAAAGACCTACCCTCCTATCCTCTTGCGTCCAATCATCCCTTGTGCTGGCTCCTTTTCCCTTGGCCGCCCGTATTCAAAGTGTACCACACTTGTGGTAAACCATGTGCTTATCACGCCATATACGACTGATGCCGACTTCTTTGCTGCTAATTAAGTGATCGCATCAATTCGATCTTGATCGCGATCCGTACCGTGTTGCTCCCAACCTTGGTCCATACTCTCGTCGATCTCGATCTGCATCCATCGCGATCTGTACCCGTGTTGACCCTTTGTCGATCTGTATTCCGGATCGGAATGATTAAGTTATCACCCATCAGCAATCATATACCTGGGTAAAACCAAACGCCATCATTCACCATCAGCCGTCAGTTATTTTTAGCCACTTCACCAGACAGCCATAGCCACTTTGCGTCTCTCCGTCCGACGTTCTAAGCAGTTGATCCATCGTTCGTGGAGACGCATCTAGAGGATGGGATTCCACAATCCCCCCGGCCTGGCAAATGCATTAAATCCACATTGATGTCCTTGGTGCACTTTAGAACAGCATCTGGGCAATGACCAGAAAACTCATACAGCAGAAAGAGCACAGCCACTGTCATGTTGGTTTTTCTCTCAATATCAAAGCGCAAAACGTCGACCGTAAGACCTTCATTCAACCAGCCGTTCAAGTTACCGTAAACCGCGATGTTGTGCTGGCGCTGCTGCGGCTTCAACGTCTTCCACATCTTCTTGCCGAAACCAAGCCGCTTCTTGTTGTTATCCTCACGCGCCGCAGGCACTTTTGGTGATTTCGTTTTTACAACAACGTACGGTAGATACTTGTGCCCAAGCTAATCACCCAGCGGCTTACATGTAAGTCTCTCCTTGTCCTTACCCGTAGACCAAACTCGTACCGTGCGAGCTCACGTGGTGGTGACAGTTGACTTCGGCATATACTCAAAGAAGACCGGCGTTTGGTCTGCTTTGTAGATTACGTTGACTCTCAGTTCTCTGCTTGACTTTCACGTTGAAACGCTTGAGAACAGAGACGTCTTCAGGTCACGCAAAGCTCGTGTAATTGGTGGGTCATTTTTATTTCTCACACAAATTACTATACGGCCGTGTGGTTTTCCAAAGCTAATGCCACATCCCAATCGTGAAAAAATGTGTTGTACAGGCTAATGGCGCGAAAGCTCGTTCGTTCGTGTAAACACACGGGGCCGCACCATAATCCTTCATCAAATCAATCACCATCGGGTCGACATACTTAGCCATCCCAATATTCGTCGACTGTGGTAGTGACGCAGTCATCACCACCCCTATCCGCTCCACCTAATGTAGGTCGCGCTCTTCACACCATGTTCATCGCTGATGGCCTCGTTTTGCATGGACAGACTCAGGATATTCATTCGTCTTACGATACTATGAAGAAGACCGCTTCAGGAGGATCCATCTTGGGTACCCTCGTGTAACCTCGTTAGGTGTGTCCTGGCTTAATCTGAGCCTCAAAATATCAGTCCGAAATATTCGATTCGCTTCTACGGTTCTTTGAGCCGCCGACTTCTTGTCAACCTGGGAATTCTTTTGCTAAGCATTTTGCAAAACAGTGGAGAGTTCTAACGAATTTCTACTCCATGCTGCTGTTTGATTGGTTGCCGCGAGCGTTTCCGCGACACTGCATCATGAAGTTCAGGTCGTTGAAGTGCTTACGTCCGACAGCACTCGATTGTTGCTGCGCGCGAAACATATCAACGGTTGATCAGATTGTAACTCTTGGTGAGACCGAACACGTACACTAAAGGCAAGCGTGCGAATGCTGTGGGTTGTAACCTCAGATGGGATGAAGGTAAGAAACAGTTAAAGCTGTGAGTGCTGCCGTAGCAAGAACGACGAAGTCGATTGGGACATGACGCCACCTTTGCAGTTCATTACTGTTGTATCTTTACTGGTTGGTAGTATGTCGTGACCAACGGGACTAAAAGCTTTGTACTTGGGTGGGTTTCCCTTAGTGTAACGCAATATCACTAACCATTTGAAAAGAAGCACTCGCTTTGCGTTCTGCTCACAAATCAACTCTTCCAGCGGTCTTTTTGTTGTGGTTAGGCCTGGAACTAGTCCTACGCTACGCAACAGCCCCTTAAACCAATTAATAAGCTTAGCACCTCCTAGGTTAAGAGCCTAAGGGATTACTAAACTACCAGTCAAATCATTATCAACGCGGAAGAGAAATATAAGCGGAACTAGGAAACAGGGAAACAACCAAACAAGTGGAGGGGATATTGGAGTTAGATCATTCGGTGGAGCCGTGGTGGCTGGTTAACTAAGAATTGTTACACGTTTAGTACTCCGTTGAACCGACAAACCTCCTCGGGACTCGGTGGTAGAGAGATTTGTCCTCTCCCGAGCTCAAGTATGCTCAGATATTACCCAAAGAATTTGCTGGGTATGCAATTATTGCGGACCTCTATGGTACATTGCGACAGCCGATTTATGACGAGAAGAATACTTCGTGCGTGATACATTTCTGCGTGGTATTCTACAACAATACTCGAGGAAAATGTGCAAGCATAACTCGGATTCAAAATTTGGCGAATGTTTGAAGCTGAGTAAACGAACGAGCATTTTCGAGTGTGATTCACTTGCGGTGAAAACTTTACACAAAAACATTCACAGTGGGTAGCAAAATGGCGGAATGGATGACGATATGGTTGAATATGATCATCTATCCGACTATACTACTAGTTTGTATAGAGCACAACAGCCAATAAGATATCCCATCAGTAGTTTAATCCAATCAGATCACATGATTACCATATTTTTATCCAATAGGATGAGGATATTAAAGCAAGTCCTGTAGGCCAGCCGTTCCGACGTATCAGGTCGGAACGCCGGCCAAAATATGTATATGTCTAGTCAAAAAGCAAATGAATAGCGTATCACTCACATATTTACCTTTTTTCCGACCGATATCATGGGATTAGAAGCGTTGGTGCCTGGAAACACCAAGCGTGCGAAGGCAACCGCTGTGGGGTCTTTCCTGAAGTTTTTGAAAACTGAGGATGTGTCAGAAGAGTATGTGCGTGTCTGTATTGAGCGTGATGGGAGTGGAAAGTGTTTTGTGTCCGTAATGAACAAGTTCGGAATGTATCTAGCATTTAATGAGGGCAAAAACGGAAAACCACTGGCCCGAAACACTGCGATGCAGTATTATTGGCAGGCTAAACTGTGGCTCCTCGACCAGTTCCCTCAGCACCGGGCTGCGTTAGAAGCTCGTCGGCTCAAAATGGGAAAGACGATAGATAACTTTTGCTTGAAGCGTGACGGTGGTGGCTTCATAAGCAAGGCACCACCATGTTCAATGGCTGACTTGAAGAAAATTCTTGTGTATTTGTATGTTAACGCGAGCTGCTCAAGTGACTACCAAGATGCTGCGCTAATTTGTCTGCTGTGGTACCTATTCGGTAGAGCCTCGGACCTCGCCCTCCTCCGCAAGCCCAACATCTCCATAGACGCCGGCAATGTGCTCTTCGTCCGCTTCATTCGGATGAAGACATCAGAAGAACAAGGGTTGTCACTGTTCCCTGGAACGGAATTTGAGACCTGTCCGATGCTCACCATGGCACTGGCGATGCTAATGCAGACCGCCCCATCAACGGACATCATCGACAACCTGCCCGAAATGCAAGACCAAGCTGCAATCACTCTCTCTCCGGACGTCCCGCTCCTGGATATCCTCGACCACCCCGCTGACACAACTGGACTTGGCCCACCGTCCGCTGCTGGTGTGGAGAAGACGCCCACCGTCTACTCGCAAGTGAACTGCGTACTCGACCGCATAGCTGCGGCTGCTGGAGTCACAGCTGCGCTCACGTCCCATTCCTTTCGACGCGGTGGGGCACAACACGCAAATGGTAGCGGCGAACTCACAGCGCGGTGGATCTTCGATAGAGGCGCCTGGAACATGAGCACAACGAACAAGGGCTTCAACTATATCTTCAACACCAGGAAAGAAGATCACATGGTTAGCAACATACTCAGTGGACACGACACCAGCACAAACGTAGCAATCCAGGAGTTGCGTTCGTTCGACTCGCAAACAAGGAGCACGATTTCCAGCTTCCAGCACCACCTGTTCAGCACAACGTTAACCAAGCTGGCCTTGATGTGCTCACCTCGACTGTGATCCACCACTACCCACTGCTGAAACGCCTGAACGCCGAAGCGCCTGCGATCAAGCGCATCAAAGCATGTACCGCTAAAGCGGATGCTCGGTCGTTGAATTACTTTCATGGTCGTCACATCTCGCGAATCCAGAGCTACTGTGAAGACAGCAAGCCATCAAGCGCGCACCAGACATCCGAGAAGTCATTGACACGAAGCACAGAACAAAACGTCATCGATCGCCAAGCTGCTGTCATTAACCACTTTACCGAGCATGTGAAGCTGCAGGATGCTTGCATGGACGCACTGGAAGCTAAGATGAACGGGCCTAGACAAGGAACACACAAACGGCAAAAATCGGAAACTAGCCAATGCGATGCCAGTCAAGCTAAGAAGAAGCAGCGCAGATCAGCAGTGACTCACCTTCGTGCGACTTGGTACGGTTGGTACGCTCAAGAGCCACCACTGTGGCGGGCACCCATCTCGAAGCAGCAGAAGTCCAACGCAATGCTGCTTGTCGCCTACATGAAGCTGTTCTTGGATGACGGTTACATACTTAACACCAAAGAAGTCAGCTACTGCGATCAGGTGCTGTCCCTCGGAACCTGTGCTGAGAAGTCTGTCTTGATGTTCCTTGAAGAGCACAACATCAGCCCACGTGGGTCTGGCGCTGTCCTGACGCACCTACACCTACTGTCTCTCACACAAGCGGTTCAATCGCTGCGACATACATACGCAGAAAAGCAAGCACATATAAACCTTAGGTGGGAATCGAACCCACGACCGTCCTTTTCGGGGCTCTTCCGCCGAGCTACTAAGGTGAGGGGGGGGGTAAGCACAACTCAAAACAGGGTACTCATCTGGAGGCCCGAGGGGGAATTAACCTCCACAGTTCTTCGTGGAGGCGGCAACCCTGCTAGCCGCACCGCGTTCGGCACGGCCCCCTCAATACACCCTCCTGACTGAACACCCACAACTGCATACCAATAATTTTTGTTTTCGTAATTATCTTTTTACGACGAGTTTTTACATTACATCTTAATTTTTGTATATTATAAGTTTATCTACATCTGGTCGGAGAGGTCGGAGGTCGGATAGATTTTGGTATGGACATACATCGACAACTCGAAAATATGATCGAGGACGATGAGATGATAACCATCATCTTTCAAGGTACCGAGGGAACCCACCGAAATGTTGTTCGCCTCTTCAACCATGGTCAATTTGGTCAACCCCAAGTGATTTTGGACGTCATTCACATCACATTGCGTGATGAGTCAGAAACAGATAGAGTCCATGTATTTACATTGCGCTGCCAATGTCGCCTGTTCAACCAATAACAACACTCGTACCGTAATTCATCTTTTCACTACATTGCTGGTTGGGCTGCACAATCGTCTATCAGCAACGCAGTCTGTGTGCCATTAACCAAAGTTCGACCAAGATATACTATATTGAACTGTCATTTGTCTGTTCTCGGAATGCAAGGTGATCCTCACTCTGCATCGCAGTAGTATGCTTCGTGCACATTTCGAGATGCTTGCTTTTTACATGTTTATAAGGTGAGGTATTACAAACCTGGTGTGAAACGGAGGGAGAGGAGGGAGGGAGATCACTGGGGGCTGGCGGGGAAATCCAGAAGTGATGAATTTCCCACAAACCATAAGCTCTACAGCCAAACATCCCAGCTGGAACCCCTCTATTAGCTTATAGATTTCCTAACATAATTCACACCTGAGTTAGAACTACCTCAAAATTCCATACATGAGGCATCACTACGCTAGCTTAGGTAGGTTTCTCTACCATATACATGTAAGGCACTTATTTCTCCGTCCGTGTCTGGATCTCGGAATTTTGGCGGTGGCAATTCCTCGACACGAGTCCCAGCTTGTTGGGGTCGGGGATTTTCCTTCCGATCTGCATATCCCGTCAAAACGCTTCGCCAGCAACCACTAAATCAAGCCCACCACTGAATACCGGATATTAAAAACTTGTTTTGGTGCCGCGATAGAACGCAGTCGCGCTTCATGGAATTGCTCCTGTCGCCCACGGCCACATAAGCATCATCGACTAGTCTTGAACCAGACGAAGCTGCGAGCGCTGCGCCGGCCGCGTGCGAACCCTCTTCACCCACGGTCACAACCGGTACGAAGGGTGCCGCGAATCAGTCGGAAGCGTTGCTTTAACATGCCAAAAGCGCATTCAATTGCCATTCGTGTAGCGATGTGTATGTAGTTAAACCGTTCCTGGCGACGTGAAGGCATACCGCCTTCTTCGCGCGGGATATACGGCGTTAAAAGCTGACAGCTCAGAGCAAATCCAGCGTCACCAAGAATATGGCAGCCAGGAGGTATCACATTTTGTATTGTAGTACCTAGTCTAGATAATTTCCATGTCTTTTTATAACTGTACGATCCCGGGCGCATGTCGTAGTCCATAACGCGATGCCGGTGATCGCATAGTGCCTGCATATTGATAGCTGGATAGAAATCTTTACAATACCATCCCTCATATTCAGCTGGACGAGTAATATCAAAACGCGAACCATCCACAACTCCACACACAAATGGAAAAACTCATACAACAGCGAATCCATCCATAATCTCCCTCCACTGAGAAGCCATTGACGGCATTGTAACATAGTGATCAGCGCGCCCGCAAATAACCCGAAGCAATAGATTGATAGTAATGACCGCGTGAGACTTTGATATGCCTAAAGCAAACCCTGCATCTAGCATACTTCCCGGCGACGCTAAGTACAGAAGCAGCAATCCCATCTTTTTCTCAAAAGTGTGTTCACGAATATGCAGTAGCTCGGCAGTAGAGTAGGGTATAAACAGCTCACTTATTCGTAGGAAATTGTGCTGCGAACATCTTAAATGGTCTCGAAACCATGCATCATAACGAGGTGACGCTAACAGAACATCAAAGCCAACACGGGTCACCGAATGTTGATATTCGTTGTCTGCGCGAAGGCATAAGTCACCCGAAGTAACAGCAGCCCCGCAAACGACCTCCAGAAGGACTATTAGTGTCGTGTCTTCATTATCTTCATCCTATGCCATAGCAACCACGCAATTTTCGTTCTTGGACGCCTCTCTCAATCGATGCCTATCTCGGAATAGTTGCCCTGTGGAGGGATAAGCAGGTAGCTAATCATGTTCGAGCTAAAATATTCCGAAATCCAAACACGGACGGATAAATAAGGGCCTAAGTACTACCTAGTAATAAAATATTGGCGCCGTACTTATTATTGTGTGTTAGTGTCTTGCCGCGATTATTACGGCAACATCGCGCAGGTAATGCAATAGATTACCGCGAAGTTATCTCCTGAATGAATTCTACTTTTCGCCAATGACAGTAGTTTATATTGATACTATGGTCTTCACTAAAATACTACCTTCGACAAGCTAATTCTGGGCTGTGCTACTGGACCTGCCACCAATTCATTGCAAGAATCCCTACAGGTAGACCTCGTATCACTGGCAGTGAAAACCGACATGCACTACACTCGAATAACTGTTGCCCCACAAGCTCCTTATTTTCGTTGGTCTCTTATAGCTGGAATAAAGTCATTTAGTATCGAGTTCGCACATGGTGCTCTAGGAGATTCACGACAATGTAAAGATGGTAAAGTGTAGGCGGACATTGAACAACTGCGTTAATGGCTAAACTAGATGGAGATGTAGAGACTACAGTTAATAGTGGTGATCCACAAGTTCATACGGTGATTTACTATCAAAATGCTGTTCTCGTAAGCTAGATAATTCCTAGGTTTAATCAACTAATTTTTAAGATGTTGAGTTATCCTTTGTACATTGCACTTCGCTTAGGACTGGGGCGATGCGGTACTGTATCTTCCGAGGTATGTATAAGGGGGATGTTATTGTGAGCTCTATGCCAATTTCCACGCGCGGTTCTAGCGAACCAACCTCCCCAAGCTGATTTGAAGTTAACCCTTTCGTGGTCAACAGGGGCATTTTGAGCCGTTTGAATGCTAGCTCAAAGCAAGGTGACAAACAAGCCTTCAAGGAGGGCATTTTGCCCCTGTTGACAGAAATTCAACTCAAAATCCACCCACGTTTGTAACAACCAATCGTAGTGCTTCAACACTATCCCCAACCCTTCTAATGTGGCGTACATCACGGTAATTTAGCGTTTATGTCCACTATATAGCACACATAATCGCAAAATACTCACTTACGTGCGAAATCTATAACGATTGCGTCAGCAAATGACAGTATATTATGTGACGCGTCGACGTGGCGCTCAGGTTTACAAGCTGTATTGCTTTTGTTCCCGTTACCAACGAGTGGTTGTGAATAATTTAAATACTAAAACTAAGTTACACGCCTCAATCACTTCATCCGCGCGTTCCGGTACGCTTGGCGTGCTTACGTGGCTCATGGCATTGTCTAGGCTTCGTTGTGGTGTACTGTACCATTAGATCGCTTTCGTTTTGTTTGATTTGCGTCTGTTGTTGTTTTTTATTTGTTCTTCGAGCCGCGTGATCTTCCCCGCTTGCAGCTATGACGGCCATCCCACCAGCGGTAATAGCGTGTTCACCAGCACGTCTGTCTTTATAGCAATACTGGCAGTCCACTCCACCGCTCGAGCTTTGACTTGGGCTGATACCATTTGAGGAGGTGAGTCGACGCCGTTCCGCAGTAAATGACGAGCAATATTATCAATCGGCGCTGCGATTAGCCGTAGCGCTGTTCTTTCCGGTGGAGGGTGACTGGCCTGCATACGAGCACTCGGTGGTGAGCTCCACCACCTCCTGCGACCGTGCCCGTCCTCTCTATCTTGTTTGCTCTGGCCGCGCGCGCTTCCGTTGTGAGGTCCAGTATTGTGGTGAACGTCTGTCTATCTAATTGAGCTTCTGCTGAAACGTATACACATACACACATTAGCATACTGAAACGCAAACACATACACACATTTTATTTACATAATAAATCTAGATAAATACCTCCAATGCTGTCCTGTGGGTTATCGCCATGTTGGTCTTGTGCTCTAACTTGTACGAATCATGGTGCCTTTGTTCCTGTGCATCTCTGGAACTAGTGCTTTATGCGGGTGTTTCGCTATTTGTGTGGTGAAGCAGATAAGAAGTTTTCCGATCTCGATCTCGTCCCGTCAATCGAGATCAAGAGCAATCCCTCTCTACGGTGATCCTCAATATAGTGACACTCACTATAATGACCAAGTGAATGCGTGCGCCATCATCCCCTTCCAAGACGATTGTACCCACGCGATATCGATATTGACAGGTAAATGTTGATCTTGACTTTATTATAGGTATTATGAAGCCAGTGCAGTATGGATAGCCACAGATGGGAAGCATGGGACGTTAACCATTAATTCAGAGTTGTTTTTACCTTCTACTACACAAGTCTTCCTTCTTCTTCGCTATTCCGGGTAGGGATATACAAGATTGCCCCTCCCGACGTCACGCAGGATCAAAATCGACACTAAGTAGAACCCCTACGCCCAGATTGCTTGGCTGGACGTTCGTCAACCCTCAAATCTCAAGGCCCCGCTATAGGAAGCGGCAAGCACGTATTGGAAACATTGGATTAAGGTCGCACACCGACCACAAGACCCCCCCCGAGCTAAGATCGACACTGGTCGAGGCAAGATCGATCGAGTACAACCAAGATCGAAGCTCAATAACTACGCGGCGCAGCGAGTAGAAGTATCCCCGCTGCTGCCACCTTTCCCGCTGTCCTGTCAGACAGCAAGATCGACAAAAAGCGCGTCTAATCGAGATCACCCGAGGAGCGATCTAGTCCCACCGACGGGTACACAAGGTGAGATCAAGTAACTTCACGGAAGATCGGAGTACCCCCTCCGTTAGTCGGCAGTTCGGGCGCAGTGTGCAAGAGGATCCCTGCGATCTTGCGATTTCGCAGAACCACTTCGCCACAATGGTGCGCGTGCCCGGATCTTTGGGTGACTCGGGATTTCACCGTGAGTCCCATGAAGAAGCGCATGCTGATCTTAGATCAGGGAAACCAGCGTCGTTGGAGATCGGATCACCAACAACACCGCTGAATCAAGATCGATCCGCGGATCGGCAGAGCTTCGGGAGGAGCTCTACCGACGGAACAGAGGATGGTCCGCCTACGGACCTAGAAGAAAAGCCTCTACCTCCTCCCCAGGTTCCTTCGGGAACCCCAGCAGATTCCGACTTGCGTCGCGATCTGCAGGACGAATGTCCACCGGCGAAAGCCATCCAAACGCTCGTCTCCAAGTCGAGCACAAAAAAGAAGTCAGCAAGATCTAAGCCTCTACGGAAGAAGATGAAAGCACCAGGATCGGACGCTGATGACCAAGACGATCTTAAAACAGTGTGGACTGATGAGTCCCTCGAGATCGCATACCACAAGAAGGAACTCCACACCTTCTTGATCAAGAACCCCGTTATGCAGATCATCAAGCCGAAGATCATTAGTGATCTAAAAGGCCCAGTGCAGAAACCAACGGCAAGATCGAGCAAGCTAGAAGCTGCGAAGGCGCTATTACAACTGATCAAGGAAGGTGGGATCATCGCAGGATCGTTCGACGCTAATGAGCTATTCGATACGAGGCTCAGTACGATCAACACGGCTTTAATGTCGATCTTCGATCTACCAAAACCCTTAGTAGGCGAGAAGAATGTAACCTCTAAGGTCACGACCAGATCAACCGACGACATGCTAAGATCGTTGCCAGCACTCACATTGGAAGATCAGACAGGAACATCCTCACATTACGAGTCGGCGACTGAAGAAGTAGACACTGACAGTGCAGATGACCCACCTCGGATGACGCTAGGCCCTTCAGGAGCTGCCATGTTACGGCAGCGTGGAGATCATGGGACCAAGCGAGTAACGGATGTCATCGCACCAAACATGACACAAGGATCGAATACGAAGTTGGAATCGTACTTCCAAGCGGCAATGAGCCGATTCTTGAAAGAACAACAAAGCCCTGTCAATCCCGGGATCTTAGCACCAGCAGAAGACCGAGATGTGGATATGGAGTCTGTGGGATCGCTAGATCGACACCCAAGTCCTCATGAATACGACCCAGATGATCTCGATCTTGAGCCTCCCAGGCGCGCAACTGTAGCATCAGCATCAGCCACGACCACCGGAAGATCGACAAGTGTCCCACGTATACGAGTATCTGCCATGTCTGAACTCAAGGAGTTCGCGGGGAGAGAAGGGGACGAAGATCGAGCCAGGGCCTGGCTTAGCAAGGTAAAGTCTGCCTTTATGCGGGATCAAGCCCCAGACGAAGAAAAGTGTCTGGTGTTCGGCGATCTCCTCGCAGGATCGGCGCGAAATTGGTATCGACAGCTTAGTCGCACGACACGCAGTACCTGGAAGGATCTGCTCAGCAGCTTCCAAGTTCAATATTGTGGACGAGGAGTGTCAGTTGCGAGACAATATTACCACGCGCGCAAGAGATCGAACGAATCTCCGCTGGAGTATTTGTATCGGCTCAATGTGGCAGGACTTAGGGCCCGCCTCCAGATCAAGGATGGACCTTCGGAAGTTCGACGTGAACACGTGGAGCATTTCATCGAAACTCTGGATGATCGCGATCTTGCAGATCACTTGGCCCTACTAAGAATCCCAGACGCTGACACCCTGGAGGAAGCACTTCGATCTCGGCAACGAGCGAAAGCACGACAGAGCAAAGCTGTTTATGGATCAATCAAGCCTCGTCAGAAGAACAACAGCGCAGCAGCCCCGTCTGCTTCAACTCGAGCCGTCAGAGCTGTCAAGGCGATCTCAGATAGCAGCGAGTCTGAAGAGGACTCTAGTGGATCGGACGGCGAAGCAGGATTACGTCGTGTCTACCTCGCAGCATCTGGAAACAATGAAGGGCAGCAAGATCAAGGTCAAAGGAACCAAGATCACAGTCGCTCGGAGACCGGAAACAATCGCGCGCAACAAGATCGACATGATATAGGCTCACCACCTAAGCGATGCTCGCACTGTGGGTCACGTAAACATAGCGATCTTGGGTGCTGGGGACGTCTGACGTGTGAGAAGTGCGGTCGTAAAGGACATCCTTCAGATCGCTGCCTATTCACATGCAAGGCATGTGGTGACATCCACGAGGCGGGAAAATGTACCATGGAGGAATTTTACAACTTGATCCGACAATGGTTCAACCCTACCAAGCACGCCGGCATGTTGCCAGAGACTGCGGAGAAGATGTTAAACTAGGACGCTCGCCGGTTTGGAAACCGGTACGAGACGAGCGTTCTAGCTACTGCATTTATGCATACGTCCAGAAACAATCGGAGGCAACAGTTAATCAACTGATCGATCCGATCGACAATACATGTGATCTTCTGGAGAAATCCACCGCTACAGTGTCAAGTCTACGCCAGATCGATGAATATGCAAGATCGAGTGTGATGATGGCTCTTGAGATCTCCCCTGGGGAATCGCGGGGTTACTGGAAGTATCATGTTCCAGACAAGAAGTTCAAGCAATCTAAAGCTATGGGGAAGATCAACAACAAAAAAGCAACTTTGCTATTTGACAGTGGTGCCGAGGTGTCCATATTGGATGCCACCTTTGCTCGTAAGGTCGGGTGCCACATTGATGAGAACCAAACGTTGGAATGTGAAGGTGTTGGACGATCTCCATATAAGATCGAGGGACGTACTCGTCTCAAGATCACGCTGGCAGGATCGCTAGTATACCTCTTTGATGCATGGGTGGGTCCGCCCACTGGAGGTCAAGATCTGATACTAGGAATGGACTTCATGGTGCCAGCGGGTATCCGCCTCGATCTCGCTGATGGGACAATATGTCTGCCCGACGAAGTTCACCTTCAGATGGCTGGTAGGCGCCCTCTCTACGGTGACAAGGTCGAACATGTGTGTTGGAAGGATCACTACTGGATCGATGTCGGACAGACGGCCGAGATCAGGCTGCGCGGTCAGACGTCCAACCAGTATAAGTTATGGGTCACCAGGGGAGATCGATGGGTGCCAACGATCACAGTCGGACCAGGAAGAACGCGTTATCTACAGGTGACCAACATAAGTGATCATGCATTAACTCTCCACGAAGGATCGAGAGTCGCGATGTGGCTGAGTGGAGATCGAGTTCCCCGAATTCCGGGATATGTATCTGTAGGGTCGAGGAGATACGCTGAATGGCAAAATCTCGCGTATCAGGCGACTACGGATGAGATCAGTGAAGTGGATATTAACGAGCAGGTCGCCGAGCCAGCGGTGGAACGTCCCGAGTACGTAACACCAACTGCGATCTTACCACGGCCGGCAACAGCCGTCCAGAATATCGAGATCGCAGGGGACGGGGACGTAAGTCTACCATTAAGCAAGTGTACATCTGACCAAGGCAAGATCGATCCTGTTAAGAGTAATGATCTTCACACCAAGATTGAGGTAAACCTTGGCGATCCTACGATGGATGATGAAGTTTGTATCAAAGAAGGAGGAACTTTGTTCGCAGAAGATGTGGAAGATCAAATGGCTGTGCTACCAGAAGTAACCGCGACCACGGAGGAAGTCAAGATCGAAGACCTTCAAATAGGTGATGCCAATATCAACACCCAGGAGGAAATCGAGCGTCTCGCGCAAATTATCTGGAAAAGGAAGCACCTTCTTATCGGAAAGGGCAATGCCTTACCACCAGCGGCGAAGGGAGTGGTATGTGATATAGATGTGGGGAATGCAAAGCCAGTCGCTCAACGTTGTCGCAAAGTGGCGATACAGTTCCGTGAAAAGTTGTATCAACTCATCAAGGGACTACTATCTGCTCGAATGATCCGACACTCAACCTCTCCTTGGGCGTCACCCATAGTTGTGATCATCAAGAAGAATGGGATCGACATCCGGTTATGCATCGATTACCGCCTGGTTAACAGCCTGACAAGGCTCATGGTATATCCCATGCCTCTGATCAATGATTTGCTGGATGATCTCGACAAGGTTCTCTGGTATTGTTCTTTGGATATGGCCAGCGGTTTCTGGGTAGTGCCCATGACGGACAGAGCCCGATCGATCTCGGCATTTATTACTCCATTTGGATTGTTTGAGTGGAATCGAATGCCGTTCGGACTTAAAAACGCTCCCCAGATCTACCAGAGGCTCCTAGATAATGCACTATACGGATTCGTAAAAGTGACCCAAGATCAAGATCGATCTGACCGAAAGGACGTATTCGAGACAGGAGAACCTGATCTAGCAAGAAATGAGTCAGTGCTAGGACGTCGATCTTACATCGACGACATACTGGTAACTGGAAGATCGTGGGATGCGTTATGCGAAAGGTGGAAAAGCTGCTGGATGTCTGCGACGAGTGGAATCTGTCCATCAGTGTCGCCAAAAGCTTCTGGGGTCGGCAAAAGGTGGATTACCTGGGTCATCGTGTATCAGCTGAAGGTTTGGAGACACATCCAAAGGATTTGTCGGCTTTACAAAAATTACCGTTCCCCACCAACCTAAGATCGATGCAATCATTCTTGGGGAGTCTCAACTACTACAGTCGATTTATTGAAGATTTTGCGATCTACGCATCAGTTCTGTACGAGCTACGTGAAGCGGATTTCTACGAGATCGCTCGGAAGATAAAATCGACTGGGGACGATGAGGGTGTCGTGGCAGAAGAGGATGACAGGTGGACCGAAGCTAAGGCAGCGTTTGCTACACTAAAGAGCAAGATCGTGAATGCTCCGATCTTACAACATTTCGATGTGGATCGACTACCGGTGGTAGTAGTATACGCCAGCAAGTGGGCGATCTCAGCTGCTCTGATGCAAGAACACGACGGAGTGTATAAGCCAGTGACTTTCACTAGTCGCACACTCAAACCCAACGAGATCAACTACGGTATGGTCGACAAAGAAGTGTTGGCTCTGCTCAGGATACTAGATATCTGCTATACTCAACTCGTGACAAGATCGATCAAAGTATTGACACGCCACTCTACATTGGCGTGGCTACTTCACTCATCCGGGTTGCAAGGACGGTTAGGGCGATGGGCTGCACTTCTATCGAGTTGGACCTTGGAGATCGTGAAATGTACCAAAGGGGAGGACGAGATCTTAGGTGTGATTGCGGCAAGCATTACACCCCGCAAAGAAGTGGACTCGATCTTGGTTTCGATCGCTCCCAGGAAACAACCACGACAAGTGATCTCGATGCCACCTCCAACAGTAGAACCAGATGAGAGGTTACTGGTTGTGAGTTTTGATGGATCAGCACGTGTGAAACGAAGTGGCGGAGCATACAGTGGAATAGTGTGGAGTCTACCAGACTGGACAGTGATCTCAGCAGCATCGAAGTATAAGCTCGATCTTACGGTAAATGAGGCTGAGTATCACGGTCTGCTTCTATGCCTCGATCTCCTGTCAGATATGGACAGGGGACGCCTGATTATCTGTGGAGATTCTAATCTTGTGATCCGACAAATGAAGGGTGAGATCGAATGCAAAGCCCCGGGGTTAACGTTGTTAAGACAGCAAGCACTTGAACGTCTCCGATCTTGGCCCACCCATGAGTTCTTGCATATGAAGCGTGATTGGAATCAAAGTGCAGACAGTTTGGCGAGTGCCGCATTACGTCGTGAAAGTGGAGTTGTGATTGTCAAAGAAGAGGAGCGCCAAGATCTGATGACTCTCAATAGATTGGATGAGTTGCTAATAGCTAAGGATGATGCAACCCCAGTCAAGATCGCTGCAGTCACAAGATCGCGTAAGGAATGCCGTCCTCAAGTGTTACAAGAAGAGATCGTACAAAGGATGAGGATGGAACGTATTAACCGAGCTCAAGACGAGGAGAAATGGATCGTCGATCTTAAGGCTTACCTGCGAGGGGACGTACAAGATCTTACGTCGACTGAAGCGAAAAGCTGTTCTAAGATCGCTATGAGACGGATGAGTCAGGATTACTGTTTTATTTTCCACCGACCAAGCAGTCAGACGAAGATCGCGATCTTGTCGCCAAGCTCGTAGTGCCTGAAACATTACAACACGATCTTATGCATCACTATCATTCGAGTCTGGAAGGTGGCCACCAAGGTATCGGACGGACATACCACAAGATCAGAGCTCATTTTCATTGGCGTGGATTATATCAGAGTGTGCAACGCTACGTGGGTCAGTGCATAGACTGCGAGACGGGAAAAGGTCGGCCTACGATCCACGGGGAATCGCCCGGTAATTTGCAAGCTACGTACCCATTCCAGATTATCGGCATGGATCACATACCGTCGTTACCAAGATCGTACAAAGGAAACACCGAGTTGCTGATCTGGATCGATCTATTCACTGGATATGTGATCGCAAGAGCTAGTGCATCGCGAACAGCTCAGACCGTCGCCGAGAATTACGAAGAATGTGTTTTTCGTCGATTCGGTGCAAGCGAGGCTATCCGACATGACCGAGAGCCCGGTTTTATGTCTGACTTCTTCAGATCGTTCAACAAGATCGTGGGACAGAGACAGCGAGCAACAATGGCATACCGCCCACAAGCAAACGGTACAACCGAACGGATGGTGGGAACATTGACACGTGCAGTCAAGATGTATGTGGAGGATATCGACCAGCGAGATTGGGACGAATATGCTGAGCGCCTCACCTTCGCACTCAATACTGCCCAAGATCGCGTCCGAGGAGATACCCCATTTTATCTGTTACATGGCTGGGATCCACGATCTACGTTGGAAGCAATGATACCATTAGGATCAACGAGAAGACGAGATCGTGAACCTCGCCGGTGGCGATATCGTATCCAGAAGCAATATCAGCAAGCACGCGAGCAGGTTAATGAGAGATTACGTGTTGCGATCCAAGAAAGGGCAGATCGACACAATGAAACTGTCCGACCACATGAGATCGAAGTTGGAACTCAAGTGTGGCTGTATCTAGATCGAGTCAAGGAAGGATATGCGCGTAAGCTGGCACATATGTGGCACGGTCCCTTTCGTGTGTTGGAACTGGTTGGAGAACATGCAGTACGTCTTGAGATTGCCGGTACCGAATACCGACTTTTCCCGGTGGTACATGTCTCTAAGATCAAGCCTGTACGACAATTCCCAGACCGTCCCAAGACGCGGTTGACAATACAAGATCAAGATCGATTCGATTTTGATGAAGCCTTGTTACCTGAAGACAGCTGGGTACGAGATCTAGATACCGGCGAATATGAAGTTGAGAAGATCGTAGACATGAGATCGGGGAAGCGCACGCGATATGGACGTACATTGCGCGAATTCTTGGTGCACTGGAAAGGATATGACGAACCGACATGGGTAGATGAAGCCGATCTTAATTGTGGAGCTCTACTGTATGACTATTTGCGAGATCGAACGAATCGAAATCGATTCGAGGTCATGCAATCACATGAGGAGCCATAAGGAGGCGAGATCGTGAAGTGAGTTGGTCACATCACGAAGGAACAGGTGAAGGATCTATCGGACGGCGGTAGATCAGGTGGACGGTGGTGAATATGATACATGTGAAACCGACTAGATGACCATGAGTCACTAAGATCGAAAGGCGTTAATGTCTTAAGAACGACGCATAAAAGGAAGGAAATCGCGAAGAAGAAAGGGATTAATTAAGAGATTAAAGCACTGCTATGTTGGAGGCTGGCTGAGAGGAAGGTGGCACGTTGACGAACTTGTCCTGAAGACGAGGAATACGCGTCGCTGGGTGATCCATAGAAGATTGGCGATATTGTAGACGCCAGGGTTCCGCAAGATCAACGGCGGACAACGCATCCTCCAGCGACGCAGCAGACACATCCGGATACCAGATCTTGGGGTGACGCGGCTTGGGGAAATGCAGAAAGAAAGGATCCAGCAAGATATCCAGATCGCAATACTGTTGACGCAGAGCCGGGATGAGATGGCGAAACAAGAACTGCTTCCAGGCGGCTCCAGCCCGAGATCGACGCTGGCGACGACCTTCATAGTAGGCTGATAAGGCTGCGTCTGCAACACACATGTCGTCTGAGATCGGCAAGAAGTGACTAGACTCCCAGAGCGCCTGGAGATGCTTCTCCTCATATTCCAAGTACTTCTCACAAAAACCAGGAGGCATGAAATCGACCATGAAAGAGAGGGGTCCCTCGGTGGTTCCAGAGATGCCCATGGTGGAGGATTGAGAGACATAAGAGCATCCACAGCAGGGCCCGTGATAAATCTTCGATCTCGACCCGAGAAGGTGTTGCAGAAGGAGTTACGTCAGGAAATAGCCATTCGGAAACACCGAGCAAAAGGTGACCCAACACCTTGGTGTTCAAGGTGGAGATGCTCAAGTGACTCACGCGGTCGACATCCCAAGGGAAGACGTCCGCTGAGCGAAATAGACGCCTGGTGATCAAGCTGGGAATCCACTCTGATCTTGGAACCTTGGGGTGTGGCGGAGTCAAGGTGGTGGCCTCGGAGGACTGTCGAATATCCGGAAGTGATTTACCCGCACCAGACTCAAGATCGCTGTCATCGGGAGCAGAATTAGGGCTACCCATGGGAGGATCGACCTCCGGAGACTGCTCGGACAGGTCGTCGGAAGGAATATTATCACTTCCCTCGCCACCCAAGTCGATAGGATGGCCGGCAGTTCCTGAAGCACCCTGATCTCCCCCCGACGACTTGGATCGACGAAGATCCGAACGAGATTTAGCTAAAGCCGCCAACATCTCAGGATCGTCTGTATCATCCTGCTCAGGAGAGCCATCTTCTTGCTCGATCTCGGACTCTTGAGGGAGATCAGGGAGTTCAGGTTCAGGGACGTCAGGATCCAGACCCTCAGAATCAGGAAGATCGTCAGGAGAATGGGAGGATGAAAGATCGAGCCGTCGAGTCTTGCGAGATCGAGTTGGGGACGATTCCGACCCAGATCGAGGACGCGTCAGACTTGCCGGGGCCGGAAGAGCGACGTCTTGATTGAGGGAGCGCGCCACAGCCCAAAATCGACTATAAGCGTCCTTGTAATGAGCTGAGAGAGCAGCGTGCTCGACCCGTAGAGTAGCAAGCTCCCGCTTCTGGCTCATAAATTGGTGGTCCACTTGGGTACGAGCAGTCTGAAGATCTGCGACCTGTTGCTCTAAGCGGGAGATGTTGGCCCTCATAGAGTTTACATGGTTCCCACTAGCACGAAGCTCGGCACGAGCCTTGTCCAGACGCTCAGACGTGGAATTGGTCTTCGCTACCGCCTGATCTCGTTCAGATTGGGCTTCATGGCAGTCTGCCCGGAACTGGTCCCGCTCTTCTTGAAGTCGGGTGATCCGTCGATCTTGTGCATTGATCTGACGTTGGGGTTGGAGAGCCGCCGCCTCCAGCGAAGTTTCCGACCGTTCCAGCGCTTGACACCGCTGCTGAGCCTTGGATAAGTCTTGATCTCGATCTTTCAGGCGCTGACGGACTTCCAGCAGCGACTGATCTTGGTTTTGATCACGCTGGCGAGCAGCAATCAGCTCCTGATCTTGATTAAACAAAAGACGGGCAAGCGCAGTAGGAGGCGGAGAACCAAGATCGGGATGACTGGCCAGAGCAGCCAGTTGGGCTTGGAGGTTCTGGACCTGGCGTTTCAAAGTGTCAATCTCGTCTTCCAGACATAAGATCGTACTCTTAGAGGTGGCCTGCAGTTCGTCGAAAGCTTTCCGAAGCTTAGAGACCCTGTCTAGCTTCTCTTCAAGTTCTTCAACTGTGGATTTGCTCTCCACCAGCTCTGCGTTGGAATCCTCCAATGCCTCGATCAGCGCGTCATACCGATCTTGGCAAAACTTAGCGAACGGCATGGCCTGAGATCGGAGGTGATTCAAGTTTCGATGCAGATCGCCCATGTGACGAAGAGAGTCTACGTGAGCGTGTTGAAGATCTTCATGATCATCTTGCAGTTGGCGGAAGATCGACTCACGACTGATAATGTCCTCCACACCTCTTAGAGAGGCTTGAACGTCTCGGAGCGACGCTCGAACGACTTGTAAATCCACATGAGATCGATGAACATGAGCCGTCGGCGCGGAATGCAACCGATGACATTCCGGACATGAAGAATGAGAGTGAGGTGGTGAATTGGAGGACGCGTCAGGATCAACGGAAGCGGCTGCCACCGCGAGTAGACCCAATTGGCCCGGTGGCATAGTCGATCTTGGGGAGGATGAAGGATTGGAGGCTTGATCTTGGACCATGGAGGAGGATAGGCTGGAAAGGAGATGCGGTGCAGCGAGCGAAAGCAGTTGTGCTGTTATCACTCGTGCAGGGGACGGTTGTGGTGAAGCAGATAAGAAGTTTTCCGATCTCGATCTCGTCCCGTCAATCCAGATCAAGAGCAATCCCTCTCTACGGTGATCCTCAATATAGTGACACTCACTATAATGACCAAGTGAATGCGTGCGCCATCATCCCCTTCCAAGACGATTGTACCCACGCGATATCGATATTGACAGGTAAATGTTGATCTTGACTTTATTATAGGTATTATGAAGCCAGTGCAGTATGGATAGCCACAGATGGGAAGCATGGGACGTTAACCATTAATTCAGAGTTGTTTTTACCTTCTACTACACAAGTCTTCCTTCTTCTTCGCTATTCCGGGTAGGGATATACAAGATTGCCCCTCCCGACGTCACGCAGGATCAAAATCGACACTAAGTAGAACCCCTACGCCCAGATTGCTTGGCTGGACGTTCGTCAACCCTCAAATCTCAAGGCCCCGCTATAGGAAGCGGCAAGCACGTATTGGAAACATTGGATTAAGGTCGCACACCGACCACAAGACCCCCCCGAGCTAAGATCGACACTGGTCGAGGCAAGATCGATCGAGTACAACCAAGATCGAAGCTCAATAACTACGCGGCGCAGCGAGTAGAAGTATCCCCGCTGCTGCCACCTTTCCCGCTGTCCTGTCAGACAGCAAGATCGACAAAAAGCGCGTCTAATCGAGATCACCCGAGGAGCGATCTAGTCCCACCGACGGGTACACAAGGTGAGATCAAGTAACTTCACGGAGGATCGGAGTACCCCCTCCGTTAGTCGGCAGTTCGGGCGCAGTGTGCAAGAGGATCCCTGCGATCTTGCGATTTCGCAGAACCACTTCGCCACATTTGTGTCTGAGCGGATTTTACAGTAGATGGTCTTCGTGCTTGTGTAGCGTTAGCCTTGTGCAGCGCTCCTGTTTGGACACCATTTGAGAATATGCTACGTTCCTAATGGATTTACGTTCGTGTCAGCGCTGCGTTCCAGGTAGTGCGGCGTCCGTACTCGTGCGACGTTTGTGCTGATGTCGCGCGTCCGTGATGGCGCTTTTTCGTGCAGTCTTCGTGCTGGTGGCGCCCGTACGAGTAAGCGTTGGCGGGCGCTTCCGTGCCATTACCTCTACTGTAATTCATTCCATTAGATAATGGCGCGAAAGCGCTTCCATGACTCTAGTGGTGTGCTCACATTCTCCAAATCATCGAAGCCGTGACAGTGGTACAGTGTATCTTACCGATATCTTTTAGGATCGGTATTGTATGCATCATCACTCCAGCCACCGTTTTAGCTAATCGTTGACCTATTTCAGCAAATCGCTTACACGGGGGCATAAAACTTTTCAAATTGAATCTTTTTATCCAATGAGAAAAAATCACTTGCAGTACCGTAGTGAAATGAAGGGGGCCAAAAAGCCTCCCTTTGAGCACCTACACCTAACAACCCCTCAACAGGAAGTACCGTGGTGAAATCAACAGGGGCAAAATGCCTCGGTTCATGGCTTAACATCTTAGTTTGTAAACTATAAAGAAATCAAGTCGAAACCAAGCGTTCACGAAAGGGTTAATACATGTACGAGTCTCCAAATTCATGTGTTTTGGGGGATCTCATTTGTAAACTGTAAGTTTGGCTGGAATTTCACAATTTAACGATGATTACGTACACAACACTGCAGGTCATCATTGCTGACGATACCGGTACTCCCAATCCAAATCGATTCTGTATCTCAATATTGCGCCGATAAAGCACTTCAATGAATGTAATACCGTACAGCTAGCATCACAGACAGGGTGTGTGATGGCACTTTGCTAACTTGTAGGAGGAAAGTGGAAATTATTCTTTGCGTTGCTTAGATATTGGATAAGTTTCTCTATTACTAGAAATTTTAAGCTACGTTATGAAGTCGGATGTCATTGCAACTGACATTCATACTGAAACAGTCTTCGCGGTTCAAAATGTTGTTAAACTTCATTCGTGAAATTGCGTGATGTTAGGACAGTAGATTAGGAACTACCCGAGGCCAATCCTAGTATGACCAGAAAAAGCATAAACACGCCAGCCGCTAGTATCATACCCCCACCATATCCAAGTTTTATACCGGAGGATTTCAGTGTGACTGCTCCAATTGCTTTAACCTTTTTCTTTGTCAGCGGTGCAGGATTTCCCCGGAGTGTCTTGGTCACTTGGCTGATAACTGGGGAATTCTTGACACCATGAACAAATTCTTTGTCCTGCGCTAACTTTTTTACACTATTGCTCACTTCAGGGTTCGCGATAGTCTTGGAAAGTTCAGGATTCGCTTTTAATCTCGTGTCTACAGTGGATGTCTTGAGCTTTGTGGCACTATTACTGTGACCTTTGAAAAATGCTTGGAGTTTGGTGAGCCACCCTCTCTCTTCGATATTTCCAGCGGCTGCGTCACCTCGCGCAATGCGGCTGTCGTAGTTTTCAAGGTTCCGTGAGCGTCCGTTACTAAATTCGGTGTCGTCAGGAGATACGTCCTGATCAAATTCATGACGATATGTCGTAGCACCAGCAGTACATGCTAGGAGTGTTGCGATGACCAGTACGAAAAAAATGTTTGGACGCATTGGTTAGTCGAGTTGGGGGTCCTAATGAGGAAAACTGCAAATGAACAGGTGGCAACCAAATTTACTTGTAAACACTTCTCCGTTCTCAAAGTCGAGTCAGCGGTTGACGATTCCACAGCATTTGAGCTGCTGAAGTTTTCCAATTACCCATAGTACAGGTAAGCATCTGCTTTACTCATGCTCACGCAATCATTGTCGCCTTTCCAATCATCACGTCGTCAAGCGACACCTTAATATTTAGCTAACTGTGTTTTTCGTCGTTTCTTTCAGCAAGTGAAAGTACCATGGTAGCTCATTTTTTAAGTATTTGTAATCTCCTGCCACGGAGTGCAAACTCCGTTTACGACCACACCGAAGCCATAAAGGTCGAGATAGCTCATCCATTGTTTTCGTCACAGTTGAGGCCCTTCATGTTTACTTAATTCTAGGATAAACGGCTGTAAGAAACACTATCGCTCCTACTACACACAGTGGTGGTGACGTAGAATTTTCGATTTTTCATTTCTCTTGTTTGTAGATGACGCAAACGTTGTTTTGTTGCGTGTGATGATTTTTATCACGACAGTTATTCCTGCTCCATTGATTCTGTAATTTCCTAGGTGAAAAGATACTGTCCTTATGATCGAAGACGTCAGCGGGATTACAAAGCGCTGAGCTTCCCATCTTACCATAAGCTTGAGATCCACTAGTTCCAGTTTAGTTTGAAAACTTCTTGAATTTTGATGGGAATTTCGATAGATCATCGTTTGGTGCATCAATATCCTGGATCAAATTCCTTGCCACTGACATGTAGCTTGAATTTTTAACACGTGATTGCTGTTGCCAGGGAGGATGGCAAGCTAAACCTTTTGAACTAATTAAAACGTTCACATGATAGTCTGTCTCTAAATCCGTTGTACGAGCCAAATCATACTTCTACTCCTTAATGCTGAAGGATATATATCATTCATAACACTGAACAATGAAGCTTGACATTTTGAATTTCGTTATTGGAACCATCATATATATGGTGCTCATATGAAGCACTGTTGTCGAGCAACTTAGTTAATCAGCTTTATTGTGCAGAATGCTTTACCAGTTCAACCACCTTCACGTCACCTGCGAAACATCCAGGCTTGAAGTAGCATGTCAATCAGATCATTCAAGATGCTGCTGCTCCCTCTCTTTGTCATCTGCTAGCGGCAGCCTCAGTGCCTAGTGAAGCCAAGTGCGTCATGACTCAGACGTGCGTGAATCCTGATACGAACCAGACTACGATGCGTGCATCCCTGAAGCTCATAAGGAGCCTGTAGATCCGCAGCCAATGGCAGGAGACGGTTGGCCGAGTGTGATCGGTGGCGGAAGTTGTACTACCGCCACCGACTGTAACGGCAAAGGTCATGTGTCCATGGAGCCTGTGTCTGTCGTCGGGA
>VOQZ01000921.1:0-13862 GCA_008079305.1 Phytophthora palmivora
CCATATGTTCTGTGCACAAAAAGACGTTTCATCGCGACGGAATTCTCAACTAGATCGCTTCCACCTCGATTTTCGCATTGACATTCGAATTACAGTGCTGTGAACGTATTGAATGCTGTTTTCACTTGATTTCAGTAATAATACTGATCTCCCATTCAGTGGATAAAATCATGGTAGATGTGCAACCTAATTCGACACCGCATAGGAAAGAGTGCTCTGTATTATGATTACAAAGCCACTTGTAGTAATGTGCTTTTATTGGACTTCAAAATGGACGTCGATCGCTGATTGGCTGAATCATTCGTACCGCAACATATGGTACACACTACGATCAACTTAGGATGGTCTAGTATGCATCTTCCCGAAATTTCAGCTCCTTCCGACCGTTTTGTGTCGTAATGTATACTTCTTTCTGATTGGTTGTTGCGCCTGTCTATACCCAACCTAGGTGTGTTAAAGATGCATACCATCTACTCCAACATGTCTATCAAGTTTCGTTGCCTTCCAGCCAATAGTGACGAAGTTAGAACGATTCCAAAATGTGTATGCTAGTGTGTGTACCTAATCTAGTGAATTCAGGCTGCCCAATATTTGCTTGGTTTGGGTCAACAGATGTCAAGGGCCCCCGGATACACGTTCGCTAGGACCCCGGATGCCTAAAATAAGGCCTCTAACAGGACCCCCAGGACCCCCAGATACACGTGTATCCGCGGCGGAATATATATAGCATGTCCGGGGTCAAGTTTGGAGGCGGTCACTTTGAATGGCGATATTGAGGTCAATAATTGGTCGTTTTGACGCAACCGAGGGCGCAAATCATATCTACGTATTATGGTATATTGAATGGCGTTATCGGAGCGAGTGTAGCGTCTATATCCAGTATCGGCCTGGCTATTAAAGATCGCACACATTTGCACACAGATACAGTCCTTCTGACATGGTTGTCTGGTAATGCTGGATGTCAGTGCTCCGGCATGTGCTCCTATGATGTGCATCTGTTGCCATATGTTCTGTGCACAAAAAAGACGTTTCATCGCGACGGAATTCTGAACTAGATCGCTTCCACCTCGATTTTCGCATTGACATTCGAATTACAGTGCTGTGAACGTATTGAATGCTGTTTTCACTTGATTTCAGTATATAATACTGATCTCCCATTCAGTGGATAAATCATGGTAGATGTGCAACCTAATTCGACACCGCATAGGAAAGAGTGCTCTGTATTATGATTACAAAGCCACTTGTAGTAATGTGCTTTTATTGGACTTCAAAATGGACTTCGATCGCTGATTGGCTGAATCATTCGTACCGCAACATATGGTACACACTACGATCAACTTTAGGATGGTCTAGTATGCATCTTCCCGAAATTTCAGCTCCTTCCGACCCGTTTTGTGGTCGTAATGTATACTTCTTTCTGATTGGTTGTTGCGCCTGTCTATACCCAACCTAGGTGTGTTAAAGATGCATACCATCTACTCCAACATGTCTATATCAAGTTTCGTTGCCTTCCAGCCAATAGTGACGAAGTTAGAACGATTCCAAAATGTGTATGCTAGTGTGTGTACCTAATCTAGTGAATCCAGGCTGCCCAATATTGCTTGGTTTGGGTCAACAGATGTCAAGGGCCCCCGGATACACGTTCGCTAGGACCCCCGGATGCCTAAAATAAGGCCTCTAACAGGACCCCCAGGACCCCCAGATACACGTGTATCCGCGGCGGAATATATATAGCATGTCCGGGTCGAGTTTGGAGGCGTCACTTTGAATGGCGATATTGAGGTCAACAATTGGTGGTTTGACGCAACCGAGGGCGCAAATCTATATCTACATGTTACGGTGGGTTGAATGGCGTTATCGGAGCGAGCGTATCGTCTATATCCAGTATCGGCCTGGTTATGTAACATCGCACATATTTGCTCACAGATACAGTCCTTCTGACATGGTTCTGGGTAATGCTGGATGTCAGTGCTCCGGCATGTGCTCCTATGATGTGCAATCTGTTGCCATATGTTTCTGTGCACAAAAAAGACGTTTCATCGCGACGGAATTCTCAACTAGATCGCTTCCACCTCGATTTTCGCATTGACATTCGAATTACAGTGCTGTGAACGTATTGAATGCTGTTTTCACTTGATTTCAGTATATAATACTGATCTCCCATTCAGTGGATAAATCATGGTAGATGTGCAACCTAATTCGACACCGCATAGGAAAGAGTGCTCTGTATTATGATTACAAAGCCGTTTGTAGGAATGTGCTTTCTCTGGACTTCAAATGGACGTCGATCGCTGATTGGCTGAATCATTCGTACCGCAACATATGGTACACACTACGATCAACTTTAGGATGGTCTAGTATGCATCTTCCCGAAATTTCAGCTCCTTCCGACCCGTTTTGTGGTCGTAATGTATACTTCTTTCTGATTGGTTGTGCGCCTGTCTATACCCAACCTAGGTGTGTTAAAGATGCATATCATCTACTCCAACATGTCTATATCAAGTTTCGTTGCCTTCCAGCCAATAGTGACGAAGTTAGAACGATTCCAAAATGTGTATGCTAGTGTGTGTACCTAATCTAGTGAATTCAGGCTGCCCAATATTGCTTGGTTTGGGTCAACAGATGTCAAGGGCCCCCGGATACACGTTCGCTAGGACCCCCGGATGCCTAAAATAAGGCCTCTAACAGGACCCCCAGGACCCCCAGATACACGTGTATCCGCGGCGGAATATATATAGCATGTCCGGGGTCGAGTTTGGAGGCGGTCACTTTGAATGGCGATATTGAGGTCAACAATTGGTGGTTTGACGCAACCGAGGGCGCAAATCTTATCTACATGTTACGGTGGGTTGAATGGCGTTATCGGAGCGAGCGTATCGTCTATATCCAGTATCGTCCTGGTTATGTAACATCGCACATATTTGCTCACAGATACAGTCCTTCTGACATGGTTGTCTGGGTAATGCTGGATGTCAGTGCTCCGGCATGTGCTCCTATGATGTGCAATCTGTTGCCATATGTTCTGTGCACAAAAAAGACGTTTTCATCGCGACGGAATTCTCAACTAGATCGCTTCCACCTCGATTTTCGCATTGACATTCGAATTACAGTGCTGTGAACGTATTGAATGCTGTTTTCACTTGATTTCAGTATATAATACTGATCTCCCATTCAGTGGATAAAATCATGGTAGATGTGCAACCTAATTCGACACCGCATAGGAAAGAGTGCTCTGTATTATGATTACAAAGCCACTTGTAGTAATGTGCTTTTATTGGACTTCAAAATGGACGTCGATCGCTGATTGGCTGAATCATTCGTACCGCAACATATGGTACACACTACGATCAACTTTAGGATGGTCTAGTATGCATCTTCCCGAAATTTCAGCTCCTTCCGACCCGTTTTGTGGTCGTAATGTATACTTCTTTCTGATTGGTTGTTGCGCCTGTCTATACCCAACCTAGGTGTGTTAAAGATGCATACCATCTACTCCAACATGTCTATATCAAGTTTCGTTGCCTCCAGCCAATAGTGACGAAGTTAGAACGATTCCAAAATGTGTATGCTAGTGTGTGTACCTAATCTAGTGAATTCAGGCTGCCCATATTGCTTGGTTTGGGTCAACAGATGTCAAGGGCCCCCGGATACACGTTCGCTAGGACCCCCGGATGCCTAAAATAAGGCCTCTAACAGGACCCCCAGGACCCCCAGATACACGTGTATCCGCGGCGGAATATATATAGCATGTCCGGGGTCGAGTTTGTAGGCGGTCACTTTGAATGGCGATATTGAGGTCAATAATTGGTGGTTTGACGCAACCGAGGGCGCAAATCTTATCTACATGTTACGGTGGGTTGAATGGCGTTATCGGAGCGAGCGTATCGTCTATATCCAGTATCGGCCTGGTTATGTAAACATCGCACATATTTGCTCACAGATACAGTCCTTCTGACATGGTTGTCTGGGTAATGCTGGATGTCAGTGCTCCGGCATGTGCTCCTATGATGTGCAATCTGTTGCCATATGTTCTGTGCACAAAAAAGACGTTTCATCGCGACGGAATTCTCAACTAGATCGCTTCCACCTCGATTTTCGCATTGACATTCGAATTACAGTGCTGTGAACGTATTGAATGCTGTTTTCACTTGATTTCAGTATATAATACTGATCTCCCATTCAGTGGATAAAATCATGGTAGATGTGCAACCTAATTCGACACCGCATAGGAAAGAGTGCTCTGTATTATGATTACAAAGCCACTTGTAGTAATGTGCTTTTATTGGACTTCAAAATGGACGTCGATCGCTGATTGGCTGAATCATTCGTACCGCAACATATGGTACACACTACGATCAACTTTAGGATGGTCTAGTATGCATCTTCCCGAAATTTCAGCTCCTTCCGACCCGTTTTGTGGTCGTAATGTATACTTCTTTCTGATTGGTTGTTGCGCCTGTCTATACCCAACCTAGGTGTGTTAAAGATGCATACCATCTACTCCAACATGTCTATATCAAGTTTCGTTGCCTTCCAGCCAATAGTGACGAAGTTAGAACGATTCCAAAATGTGTATGCTAGTGTGTGTACCTAATCTAGTGAATTCAGGCTGCCCAATATTGCTTGGTTTGGGTCAACAGATGTCAAGGGCCCCCGGATACACGTTCGCTAGGACCCCCGGATGCCTAAAATAAGGCCTCTAACAGGACCCCCAGGACCCCCAGATACACGTGTATCCGCGGCGGATATATATAGGTCGCGAGTAACTCCTCTCTATGGTGATCCTCGATATAGTGACATTCACTATAATGACCAAGTGAATGCGTGCGCCATCATCCCCTTCCAAGACGATTGTACCCACGCGATATCGATCTTGACAGGTAAATATTGATCTTGACTTTATTATTGGTATTATGAAGCCAGTGCAGTATGGATAGCCACAGATGGGAAGCATAGGACATTAACCATTAATTCAGAGTTGTTTTTACCTTCTACTACACAAGTCCTCCTTCATCTACGCTATTCTGGGTAGGGATACACAAGATTGGCCTTCCCGACGCCACGCAGGATCAAGATCGACACTAAGTAGAACCCCCACGCCCAGATTGCTTGGCTGGACGTTCGTCAACCCTCAAATCTCAAGACCCCACTATAGGAAGCGGCAAGCACGCATTGGAACCATTGGATAAAGGTCACACACCGACTACAAGACCCCCCCCGAGCTAAGATCGACACTGGTCGAGGCAAGATCGATCGAGTACAACCAAGATCGAAGCTCAATAACTACACGGCGCAGCGAGTAGAAGTATCCCCGCTGCTGCCACCTCTCCCGCTGTCCTGTCAGACAGCAAGATCGACAACAAGCCGTCTAATCGAGATCACCCGAGGAGCGATCTAGTCCCACCGACGGGTACACAAGGTGAGATCAAGAAACTTCACGGAAGATCGGAGTACCCCCTCCGTTAGTCGGCAGTTCGGGCGCAGTGTGCAAGAGGACTCCTGCGATCTTGCGATTTCGCAGAACCACTTCGCCACAATGGTGCGCGTGCCCGGATCTTTGGGTGACTCGGGATTTCACCGTGAGTCCCATGAAGAAGCGCATGCTGATCTTAGATCAGGGAAACCAGCGTCGTTGGAAATCGGATCACTAACGACACCTCTGAATCAAGATCGATCCGCGGATCGGCAGAGCTTTGGGAGGAGCTCTACCGACGGAACAGAGGATGGTCCGGCTACGGACCTAGAAGAGAAGCCTCTACCTCCTCCCCAGGTCCCTTCGGGGACCCCAGCAGATTCCGACTTGCGTCGCGATCTGCAGGACGAAAGTCCACCGGCGAAAGCCATCCAAACGCTCGTCTCCAAGTCAAGCACAAAAAGAAGTCAGCAAGATCGAAGCCCCTACGGAAGAAGTTGAAAGCACCAGGATCGGACGCTGATGACCAAGACGATCTTAAAACAGTGTGGACTGATGAGTCCCTCGAGATCGCATACCACAAGAAGGAACTTCACACCTTTTGATCAAGAATCCCGTTATGCAGATTATCAAGCCAAAGATCATCAGCGATCTAAAAGGCCCAGTGCACAAACCAACTGCAAGATCAAGCAAGCTTGAAGCTGCGAAGGCGTTATTACACCTGATCAAGGAGAGTGGGATTACCACAGGATCGTTCGACGCCAACGATCTATTCGACACGAGGCTCAGCGCGATCAACACGGCTTTAATGTCAATCTTCGATCTACTGAAGCCCTTGGTAGGTGAGAAGAATGTAACCTCAAAGGTCGCGACTAGATCAACCGACGACATGCTAAGATCGTTGCCAGCACTTACATTGGAAGATCAGACCGGAACATCCTCACATTACGAGTCGGCGACTGAAGAAGTGGACACTGACAGTGCAGATGACCCACCCCGAATGACGCTGGGACCGTCAGGTGCTGCTATGCTACGGCAGCATGGAGATCGTGAGACCAAGCGAGTGACGGATGTCATCGCGCCAAACATGACACAAGGATCGAATGCGAAGCTGGAATCGTACTTCCAGGCGGCGATGAGCAGATTCTTGAAGGAACAACAAAGCCCTAGCAATCCCGTGATCTTAGCACCAGCAGAGGACCGAGATATGGATATGGAGTCTGTGGGGTCGCTAGATCGAAATCCAAGTCCTCATGAATACGACCCAGACGATCTCGATCTTGATCCTCCCAGACGTGCGACTGTAGCATCAGCATCAGCCACGACCACCGGAAGATCGACAAGTGTTCCACGTATACGAGTATCTGCCATGTTTGAACTCAAGGAGTTCGCGGGGAGAGAAGGGGACGAAGATCGAGCCAGGGCCTGGCTTAGCAAGGTGAAGTCTGCCTTTATGCGAGATCAAGCCCCAGACGAAGAAAAGTGTCTGGTGTTCGGCGATCTCCTCGCAGGATCGGCGCGAAACTGGTATCGACAGCTTAGTCGCACAACACGCAGTACCTGGAAGGATCTACTCAGTAGCTTCCAAGTTCAATATTGTGGACGAGGAGTGTCAGCCGCGAGGCAATATTACCACGCGCGCAAGAGATCGGACGAATCTCCGTTGGAATACTTGTACCGGCTCAATGTGGCAGGACTTAGGGCCCGCCTCCAGATCAAGGATGGATCTTCGGAAGTTCGACGTGAACACGTGGAGCATTTCACCGAAACTCTGGATGATCGCGATCTTGCAGATCACTTGGCCCTACTAAGAATTCCAGACGCTGACACCCTAGAGGAAGCACTTCGATCTCGGCAACGAGCGAAAGCACGACAGAGCAAGGCTGTTTATGGATCAATCAAGCCTCGTCAGAAGAACAACAGCGCAGCAGCCCCGTCTGCTTCAACTCGAGCCGTCAGAACCGTCAAGGCGATCTCAGATAGCAGCGAGTCTGAAGAGGACTCTAGTGGATCGGACGGCGAAGCAGGATTACGTCGTGTCTACCTCGCAGCATCTGGAAACAACGAAGGGCAGCAAGATCAAGGTCAAAGGAACCAAGATCACAGTCGCTCGGAAGCCGGAAACAATCGTGCGCAACAAGATCGACATGATATAGGTTCACCACCTAAGCGATGCTCGCACTGTGGGTCACGTAAACATAGCGATCTTGGTTGCTGGGGACGTCTGACGTGTGAGAAGTGCGGTCGTAAAGGACATCCTTCAGATCGCTGCCTATTCACATGCAAGGCATGTGGTGACATCCACGAGGCGGGAAAATGTACCATGGAGGAATTTTACAACTTGATCCGACAATGGTACAACCCTACCAAGCACGCCGGCATGTTGCCAGAGACTGCGGAGAAGATGTTAACTAGGACGCTCGCCGGTTTGGAAACCGGTACGAGACGAGCGTTCTAGCTACTGCATTTATGCATACGTCGAGAAACAATCGGAGGCAACAGTTAATCAACTGATCGATCCGATCGACAATACATGTGATCTTCTGGAGAAATCTACCGCTACAGTGTCAAGTCTACGCCAGATCGATGAATATGCAAGATCGAGTGTGATGATGGCTCTTGAGATCTCCCCTGGGGAATCGCGGGGTTACTGGAAGTATCATGTTCCAGACAAGAAGTTCAAGCAATCTAAAGCTATGGGGAAGATCAACAACAAAAAAGCAACTTTGCTATTTGACAGTGGTGCCGAGGTGTCCATATTGGATGCCACCTTTGCTCGTAAGGTCGGGTGCCACATTGATGAGAATCAAACGTTGGAATGTGAAGGTGTTGGACGATCTCCATATAAGATCGAGGGACGTACTCGTCTCAAGATCACGCTGGCAGGATCGCTAGTATACCTCTTTGATGCATGGGTGGGTTCGCCCACTGGAGGTCAAGATCTGATACTAGGAATGGATTTCATGGTGCCAGCGGGTATCCGCCTCGATCTCGCTGATGGGACAATATGCCTGCCCGACGAAGTCCGCCTTCAGATGGCTGGTAGGCGTCCTCTCTACGGTGACAAGGTCGAACATGTGTGCTGGAAGGATCACTACTGGATCGATGTCGGACAGACGGCCGAGATCAGGCTACGAGGTCAGATGTCTACCAGTATAAGCTATGGGTCACCAGGGGAGATCGATGGGTACCAACGATCACAGTCGGACCAGGAAAGACACGTTATCTACAGGTAACCAATGTGAGTGATCATGCATTAACTCTCCACGAAGGATCGAGAGTCGCGATGTGGCTGAGTGGAGATCGAGTTCCCCGAATTCCGGGATATGTATCTGTAGGGTCGAGGAGATACGCTGAATGGCAAAATCTCGCGTATCAGGCGACTACGGATGAGGTCAGTGAAGTGGATATTAACGAGCAGGTCGCCGAGCCAGCGGTGGAACGTCCCGAGTACGTAACACCAACTGCGATCTTACCACGGCCGGTAACAGCCGTCCAGAATATCGAGATCGCAGGGGACGGGGACGTAAGTCTACCATCAAGCAAGTGTACATCTGACCAAGGCAAGATCGATCCTGTTAAGAGTAATGATCTTCACACCAAATGAGGTAAACCTTGGCGATCCTACGATGGATGATGAAGTTTGTATCAAAGAAGGAGGAACTTTGTTCGCAGAAGATGTGGAAGATCAAATGGCTGTGCTACCAGAAGTAACCGCGACCACGGAGGAAGTCAAGATCGAAGACCTTCAAATAGGTGATGCCAATATCAACACCCAGGAGGAAATCGAGCGTCTCGTGCAGATTATCTGGAAACAGAAGCACCTTCTTATCGGAAAGGGCAATGCCTTACCACCAGCGGCGAAGGGAGTGGTATGTGATATAGATGTGGGGAATGCAAAGCCAGTCGCTCAACGTTGTCGCAAAGTGGCGATACAGTTCCGCGAAAAGTTGTATCAACTCATCAAGGGACTACTATCTGCTCGAATGATCCGACACTCACCTCTCCTTGGGCGTCACCCATAGTTGTGATCATCAAGAAGAATGGGATCGACATCCGGTATGCATCGATTACCGCCTGGTTAAAGCCTGACAAGGCTCATGGTATATCCCATGCCTCTGATCAATGATTTGCTGGATGATCTCGACAAGGTTCTCTGGTATTGTTCTTTGGATATGGCCAGCGGTTTCTGGGTAGTGCCCATGACGGACCGAGCCCGATCGATCTCGGCATTTATTACTCCATTTGGGTTTGTTTGAGTGGAATCGAATGCCGTTCGGACTTAAAAACGCTCCCCAGATCTACCAGAGGCTCCTAGATAATGCACTATATGATTCGTAAAAGTGACCCAAGATCAAGATCGATCTGACCGAAAGGACGTATTCGAGACAGGAGACCTGATCTAGCAAGAAATGAGTCAGTGCTGGGACGTCGATCTTACATCGACGACATACTGGTAACTGGAAGATCGTGGGACGCGTTATGCGAAAAGGTGGAAAGGCTGTTAGATGCCTGCGACGAGTGGAATTTGTCCATCAGTGTCGCCAAAAGCTTCTGGGGTCAGCAAGGGGTGGATTACCTAGGACATCGTGTGTCAGCTGAAGGTTTGGAGACACATCCAAAAGATTTGTCGGCTTTACAAGAATTACCGTTTCCCACCAACCTAAGATCGATGCAATCATTCTTGGGAAGTCTCAACTACTACAGTCGATTTATTGAAGATTTCGCGATCTACGCATCTGTTCTGTACGAACTACGCGAGGCGGATTTCTATGAGATCGCTCGAAGGACAAAATCGACTGGGGACGATGAGAATGTTGCTACAGAAGAGGGTAACAAGTGGACTGAGGCTAGGACAGCGTTCGCCACTTTAAAGAACAAGATCGTGAAGGCTCCGATCTTACAACACTTCGATGTGGATCGACAACCGGTGGTGGTAGTATACGCCAGCAAATGGGCGATCTCAGCGGCCCTGATGCAAGAACACGATGGATGTACAAGCCAGTAACTTTCACCAGTCGCACGCTCAAGCCAAACGAGATCAACTATGGTATGGTCGACAAAGAAGTGTTGGCTCTGCTCAGGATACTAGACATCTGCTATACTCAACTCGTGACAAGATCGATTAAAGTATTGACGCGCCACTCCACATTAGCGTGGCTGCTTCACTCATCCGGGCTGCAAGGACGATTAGGACGATGGGCTGCACTTCTATCAAGCTGGACCCTCGAGATCGTGAGATGCACCAAGGGGGAGATGAGATCTTGGGTGTGATCGCGGCAAGTATTACGCCCCGTAAAGAAGTGGACTCGATCTTGACCTCGATCGCTCCCAGGAAGCAACCACGACAAGTGATCTCGATGCCACCCCCAACAGTGGAACCAGGTGAACGGTTGCTAGTCGTTAGTTTCGATGGATCTGCACGTGTGAAACGAAGTGGCGGAGCATACAGTGGAATAGTGTGGAGTCTACCAGACTGGACAGTGATCTCAGCAGCATCGAAGTATAAGCTCGATCTTACGGTAAATGAGCTGAGTATCACGGTCTGCTTCTATGCCTCGATCTCCTGTCAGATATGGACAGGGGACGCCTGATTATCTGTGGAGATTCTAATCTTGTGATCCGACAAATGAAGGGTGAGATCGAATGCAAGGCCCCGGGGTTAACGTTGCTAAGACAGCAAGCACTTGAACGTCTCCGATCTTGGCCCACCCATGAGTTCTTGCATATGAAGCGTGATTGGAATCTAAGTGCAGACAGTTTGGCGAGTGCCGCATTACGTCGCGAAAGTGGAGTTGTGGTTGTCAAAGAAGAGGAGCGTCAAGATCTGATGACTCTCAATAGATTGGATGAGTTGCTAATAGCTAAGGATGATGCAACCCCAGTCAAGATCGCTGCAGTCACAAGATCGCGTAAGGAATGCCGTCCTCAGTGTTACAAGAAGAGATCGTGCAAAGGATGAGGATAGAACGTATTAACCGAGCTCAAGACGAGGAGAAATGGATCGTCGATCTTAAGGCTTACCTGCGAGGGGACGTACAAGATCTTACGTCGACTGAAGCGAAAAGCTGTTCTAAGATTGCAGATCGCTATGAGACGGATGAGTCAGGATTACTGTTTTATTTCCACCGACCAAGCAGTCAGACGAAGATCGCGATCTTGTCGCCAAGCTCGTAGTGCCTGAAACATTACAACACGATCTTATGCATCACTATCATTCGAGTCTGGAAGGTGGCCACCAAGGTATCGGACGGACATACCACAAGATCAGAGCTCATTTTCATTGGCGTGGATTATATCAGAGTGTGCAACGCTACGTGGGTCAGTGCATAGACTGCGAGACAGGAAAAGGTCGGCCTACGATCCACGGGGAATCGCCCGGTAATTTGCAAGCTACGTACCCATTCCAGATTATCGGCATGGATCACATACCGTCGTTACCAAGATCGTACAAAGGAAACACCGAGTTGCTGATCTGGATCGATCTATTCACTGGATATGTGATCGCAAGCTAGTGCATCGCGAACGGCTCAGACCGTCGCCGAGAATTACGAAGAATGTGTTTTCCGTCGATTCGGTGCAAGCGAGGCTATCCGACATGACCGAGAGCCCGGTTTTATGTCTGACTTCTTCAGATCGTTCAACAAGATCGTGGGACAGAGACAGCGAGCAACAATGGCATACCGCCCGCAAGCAAATGGTACAACCGAGCGGATGGTGGGAACATTGACACGTGCAGTCAAGATGTATGTGGAGGATATCGACCAGCGAGATTGGGACGAATATGCTGAGCGCCTCACCTTCGCACTCAATACTGCCCAAGATCGCGTCCGAGGAGATACCCCATTTTATCTGTTACATGGCTGGGATCCGCGATCTACGTTGGAAGCAATGATACCATTAGGATCAACGAGAAGACGAGATCGTGAACCTCGCCGGTGGCGATATCGTATCTAGAAGCAGTATCAGCAAGCTAGTGAGCAGGTTAACGAGAGACTACGAGGAGCGATCCAAGAAAGGCCAGATCAACACAACGAAATGGTCCGACCACATGAGATCGAAGTTGGAACTCAAGTGTGGCTGTATTTAGATCGAGTCAAGGAAGGATATGCACGTAAACTGGCACACATGTGGCACGGTCCTTTCCGTGTATTGGAGTTGGTGGAAGAACATGCCGTACGTCTTGAGATCGCCGGTACAGAATATCGACTCTTCCCGGTGGTGCATATCTCTAAGATCAAACCTGTACGACAATTTCCGGACCGTCCCAGGTGCGGTTGACAATACAAGATCAAGATCGATATGATTTTGATGAAGCGTTGTTGCCTGAGGACAGCTGGATACGAGATCTAGACAATGACGAATACGAAGTCGAAAAGATCATAGACATGCGATCTGGGAAGCGTACGCGATATGGACGTACATTACGTGAATTCTTGGTGCATTGGAAAGGGTATGACAAACCGACATGGGTAGATGAAGCCGATCTTAATTGTGGAGCTCTACTGTATGACTATTTGCGAGATCGAACGAATCGAAATCGATTCGAGGTCATGCAATCACATGAGGAGCCATAAGGAGGCGAGATCGTGAAGTGAGCTGGTCACATCACGAAGGACAGGTGGAGGATCTATCGGACGGCGGTAGATCAGGTGGACAGTGGTGTATATGATGTGTGTGAACCGACTAGTGGTCATGCGACACTAGATCGAAAGACGTTGATATTTCAAGATCGACGTACAACAAAAAGGATATCACAACGAAGGATATGGAATGTTTTGCACGAGCATGGAGGTTATTGGCCAAAAAGATCCTAGGTTATACTATTTCAACGTTAGATCCCGTCGCAGAGGATGTCGCATTAACACCTCGTCTCAGAGGTGTGGAATATGTAATGCTGGAGGATCAGCGAGAGTTCGGCGTCATTATTTGGCCACCAAGGTTTTGCTAGATCGACGGCCGATAGTGCATCCGTTAATTTAACGACGGTCACGTTGTGATACCAGATCTTAAGGTGACGAGGCTTCAGAAAGTGAGGTGCGATCTTGCAGAAGTTTCTAGATCGATCTGGACGATCCAACCTCTGAGCAGGGACGAGCTAAGTCGCCGTGAGACTTGAGACAGACCAAAATGAGAAGGGGTATAATGTCGCGATCTGGAAATTCCATACCAAGTACTTACCACAAGCATGAAGATCTAGCGCGACTTTTATCTAGACGCTCAGAGGAGGAGTTTATCTCGCCGCCGATTGATCTCGTTCAACCCGAGCGGCAGGATTGGAATTAATCTCGTCCCTCCTGAAGTGAGATGATATGCGATCTGCACGTTGACCTGACATTGAAGCCGACAAGCCTAGACTCTGAACCGGCAGCTGCCGTTGGGACACCGACAGCGATCGATCCTGATCTTAACTTGGTGACTGAGATTGATGATCCCGTCCTAGTGGACT
>VOQZ01000922.1:0-18483 GCA_008079305.1 Phytophthora palmivora
CAAGCCTCCTCTTCTTGCACATCATCTCCAGGGTTTTGCTTATCTTGTGGGTCCTTCAGTAGTTTAAGAATTTCTGCTTGCTCTCCTCGAAAAGATGACATTGTAGAAGTGCTCGACATGCTTCAGTGTGGTGACCGCAATAACTCAAAAGGTCCACGTATGCTAACAACGATGCCTTCACTGCTTGCGTATCCTCATTTTCCTTGCCTTCAAGCACTTTGTTCTTGAAAAACTCCAATGAAGGGAAAAGCGTCAGTGCTCGCTCTGCGTGCGATCGAGATATAGGTTGATGACCCGATAGTGAAAAAAGCCGAGGGCAGAAACGTTCGACACACCGAATGAAGGGAAGCAGCGATCCAGGCTCGTACAGCAGATATAAGCGGCTCATAGACTCCAGATACATGTGCTTCGAAAATGAAGATGCGGCAACATGACGGAAATCTGCCAACACTCGTTCACTATGGAACAGACGATGACTAGGCGTTGCTTCTACTCTCACTACGCGGTGAACGGCATCAGATAGCTGTTGTTCTTTGAAAGCCACGCCATCCAAGAGGAAAGACTCGAGCTGCAAAAGCCACTGTTTCCCCTGTCGTTCCGAGCTGGTGCTACAACCAGCAGCAAAACGCAGACTACTCATAGGGCGTAACTTTCGACTGAGTCGAAAGTTGCGCGCATCTTCTGGGTCTATCATCGAATCTTTACGCTGAAGGCTGTTCTCCTGATCCTGAGCTGTTGATAAATCATCTTCATTAGCAAGCACGGTAGTAAGCTCACTTACAGCTCGAATTTTTCGGTTTCCATCACCCTTCATAGATGATGACTCCTGAAGGTTTTCATCATTACTCGCTTGTAGACGAGCGAGCTTACGCTTTGCCAAAACGATCCAGTTGGAAAGATGATGCAGCGCTTCGAGGTTGGCCGGTGTAAGTTGAAGCAACTTATTTTCGTTGTTGTTTGCAGCTCCTGCACCATCCAACCGCCCGTATGACTGGATACCACTTGCACTTTTGTATGTCGCAGTTACATGCTGTGCCAGCTCATTAACAATTTTCTCTGATGTAGCTCGATTGTCGAGAAGTGCCATGAGCAACGATGGACTAGACACAGTGTTCCACACTACTTCCCATGCCTCAGGATGACTTTGTGTTGGATCCATTGCCGACGGAGTCAGCCGTTCCAATACTTCGAGCGCGTAGCGCACTGCATCTAAATGCCCATAGTCCTTTACTGCCATGAACGCTGCCTCGGGGCCTTAACTTTCCCTGCACTCGTGTCTTCTTGTTTCACAGACTGTGGCTGATGCAGAGCTGCAGCAATAGCATTTGGTGGAGGCAGACGGATTGTCCAGAACCCACACGGAGCCCATAAACCTACAGAGCTTGCACTCCCTGAAATTGCCCAAAACTTGCACTTTCCACTTCCACGTTGCTGAGAAGCATAGCTAGAGAATCTGGCAGTCTTACTTCCTCGTATAGCTTACCAGCAATCAACGTGTATACGCGAAGCACACGGCGAGTAAGTACCAGAAAAACTTGGCGATGTGCTGCGATGTCGAGCACTTCAAAATCCTGTTCAGCATCGTCTCGAGTACTCCTACTAAGCTGCTGCCATAACGCCAGAGTTGTTAGTCTACGCGCGGAAAGAGAGGTACAGGATTCGTTGTTGTGAGAATCGTTGATTGTATCACTGGTAGAAGAGGACGAGCTTGGAGACTTTGGTGTCACGAGAATATTTCTCCAGACTCCCGATGTAGAATTACGAGCTCGCCAGTTACGCTATGTAGGCACATCATGAGTTGTGACATCTCAGGAGTTGCACTTCCCTCTTCAATCGAAAAAATGTTGTTCCAACTTAAATCCACAGTTCGAAGAGAAGCTGTCGAACTCCGAAAGAAAATACCTTGTGTCTTGGAAATCGCAAAAAGACCAAGCTTCGAGCTCAACAAAGTCACAATGTCATCACATGACGGCTTCAGAGAAAATGCACTACCGACAACCACATCAGTAGCGCGCAATGCGTCAGTCGCGCGTTCAAAGCGCAGTCGTCGCAATTTCATCTTGGGTTCATGTTTCGTTGCCGTCGACCACCACACCAATTCCGCCGTGCCACTAGAACCTGATCCACTGCCACTACTAACCATATCTCCATTCACACCATTATCAAGTGGCAAATCTGTTGTCGTAAAAGCTGCCACAGGCCGCGTCCATTTCAAATTCGGATTCTCCAAAAAGCACAACCTGTTTAAAAACACCCACTGGAATAAATCCGGCTGCCACTCCCACAGAAATGCCATTCCATCTTCTCTGGCCACGACACACCTCAACGGAGCTGCAGTTCCAACACTTGTTTTAAACGAGCTCGAAGAATCATGTAAGCCTCGACTTCCACTGAGTTTCTGAGGTTTCTGCAGCCTTCCTCCACTCCGCATAAAGCGGATCGAGACCACGCGACAGTCAAATCTTGCACACAGCAGTGGCGCCTTGATTAAAACACTTCCCTCTTTACCTCCTGCAGCTCTTGTATGTGGTGCAAAGAGTTCTTCCAGTAGTTCCAGCTCATCTACTTGTTGGGGAGGTAATTGTGCCCCCGGGGTCTTATTTTTCCTACCTTTTAAAGGTTTCTCTTGTCTTAAAGGGGGTAGAGCGTCCAACACGTACACAACTCGTGGAGCTGCAGGAGCGGAACCTGTTGGAGTCGTTTGACTGCGACTTATAGGAGGAATTAATTGTACCCCCGGGGGCTTTCGCACCAATACGAGAGCCACGTGACCTGCTGTTGGCACACAAAGTTCCAATTCATAGGGAAAATCGGCACAAAATGGATCTTCTTCTTCTTCTTCTTGGCTGTGACTGGAGGTTAAGGAGCGTAGGAGACGTGCACCACGTACTGCAGGCCACGTGAGACCACCACATAGCACACGCGTGTGAGACGCAGGAGCGGGAGGGAGCGGCATCAGCTCGTCACCTTCGCGGGAAGATTTAGGACCACTTCAATTGGAAGGTAGGATTACAGTAATTCACTATGTTTTATGGTAATTCCACGGGACGAAATCTGTGACGTGTGACGACGGTCATGGTGCAACATACAGGAAGCTCATGCACAATGATTAGAATAAAGTGAACAAGCAGTACAAGATGAGGACGATGGTGTTCAACGCAACTGGTACGACACTACACGACAAGGTGTTGCGAAGTGTATGCATCAAGAAAGCACAGTGTTCTGAGATGTAGATGTTACGATCGACGTTCAGAGGGGATATCATGTTTACTTAGTACTTTTCTAGTACCTCTTTGTACACTCGAATATGGGGTTGAGCTTGGAGGCATCGTGCTGGGTAATGCTCAATACTAGCTCCATTTGACAAGGCAAGAAGCACCACAAGTTCATTGGTTCAAACATATTTCTTCACGCATACGGTGTGATGACAGACAAACTCAAATCGCGTGGCTCAGCTCGATGACGTCTCGAACGAAAACTCATCCACCTTGATCATTAGAGCGAGTCGTCCGTCGCAACTCGAAAGCGCTGGATGTTGTGAACTGACGTCACAAGTAAAGGCGAGAGTTGAAGACTCTGTGCTTCAGTCGCCGAAGTTTGGCACCCTCTTGTCCTCCTTGGTAGCCCCACACTGTGCGTTTCCCGCAGTAAGATCATGCTGACAATTCAGCTGGTCGCACGAACATGGTTGACAAGGAATTGTTTAACGTACATAACCCCCCAACCACCTCGCATGTTTTCAAAGTCCTCTCCCCACCACTTGCCAATCACTCGAGCACCGCTTTCGTTCGCCTTGTCGTTGCTACTTAGGTCAGCAAGCAGCTTCGACGGAGGTCAGGCAAGTGTCCGAACCCTTCGATCGGACGACACAGTACTCTCTTAAAGTGGCCAACGTGGCTTCGTGTGTGTACTTTTGATTCGCGTCGATTCTGGGCAGTCCGACGTTGCGAAATCGTCAATCAATTACAAAAATGACAAGTAACGGAGACGTCAAAGAACCGGCCTGGGTGGCGGTGCCGTGTGTGAACTCGAGAGAAGCGCCGCTAATTGGTTCCGGTCACTCCTGCGCTGTCCGCAAAGGCTCGCTCTACATTTTCGGAGGTGAGACTTTGGACCTCGTGGGGTGGACCACGATTGCTCTTTCTGCAGATCTCCAGTGCATCTCTCGACTTGGGCGGACCAACTAATTGTCTGTTGTTATCATTGTCAGAGCGAAACCTTCCCGCGGTTCCGATCCGCAGCAGCTCGGTGATCCGTCCTACTAATAATTTCTACGAGTTTAACTTCGCTCGCAAGGAATGGTCGACCGTCTTGGGTAATGGTTTAGCTCCGAGTCAGCGCAAAAGTCACTCGACTGTGGTCTACAAGGACTCGTTCTTCGTTTTGGCGGCTACGATGGCGATAGACGCTTGAACGACTTCTTCTCCTACAACTTTTGTGAGTTGGGATCATTTGATGGAGTTGTCTTCGTTGAGACTGACGTTGTGTAAATACAGTGACGCAAACGTGGACCAACGTGTTCGTCAACGCTGGACAGCAACCAACACCGAGATATGGACACGCCGCGGTGGTGTATGGTGCGTTCTACTTCGGTTCGTTGTTCAACTTGGTCTAATTGATCATTTTTTATTGCTAGACAATGCAATGTACGTCTTTGGAGGAAGTGACAGTCACTATGACCGCGAGTCCATGTCAAGCCGCAGCTCCAGCGAATATGGCAGACTCGACTCTGGTCGCCACGTAAACGATATGCACTCGTTTAACTTGGGTGTGTACTTGCGGTAATGAATGTAAAATGCGAGGCGTACTGACGCTTCATATTACTCTGTGCAGAAACCAATTCGTGGTCATTGATTCGCACCACTGGCGAGGTCCCGTACCCTCGGTAAGTGTGCTCCAAGAGAAATTATCACGTGTAATTTTGCATAAGAATAATGGCCTTGAATTGGTTTGTCGGTGGTACTAGGGAAGGAGCTTCGATGGTTGTGCACAATCAGAGCTGTGTGTTGTTCGGAGGATACGACCACGATCTTGGCTATCTTAACGACGTTCACATTTTCAACTTCGGTACGCAAATGCGTCGTTCGATCCTGTACTTGTTTTCTAACCACATTTATTTGCTGTGTGCAATCGACAGAGACTCGAGTTTGGTCAAGTTTGGAGACAAAGGGCACGGCTCCGTCAGGTTTCCATCACCCGCTTGTCACTTTGCACAACAATTCCTTGATCGTCTTCGGTGGAAAGACAGACCCGAACCTATATGTACTTGATCTCGGTAAGAGTGCGAGCTGAGATCACGCTCCTTTCAAGTATTTCAGCTCACTTAAAATCGTTTGTGTGCAGAATCAAACACCTGGACAGCAATCGCTTACAAAGGGCAGTCTCCTAAGGGCAGCGCACCTGCTGGGTGTGTTAATGACGGCAATTTAATCATCTTGAGCAATCAGGACGACACGGTTAGCTTCAAACAGCTTCAATTACCAGAAAAGAAAACCGAATCCAAGACCCAGGAAGACCTAGAGCCTGATGAAGAGGGATCGGCGATTGCTCACCTGCGTTCGCTCGTCAACAACCAGCTAATGAGTGACGTAACGTTCTTAGGTAAGCTTTTTCATTTTGAAAGCAAGGAGCTGGAGGATTTACGTGGCCACCATTACTTTGTTTTTTGTACTTATACAGTTGAAGGAGCCCCAATTTTCGGTCACAAGAGTCTATGCGTGCGCTGCAATTACTTCAAGGCCATGTTTACTGGAGAGGTAAATACCGGAAGACTATCGTTCGCAAGTATCTCTGAGCTGATCCGTTTTTATTGTGATAGATGCTGGAAAGCACCGCTCGTGAAGTCGAGATATCTGATGTTAGCCGATCGACGTTTCTTTCTCTGCTAGAATATGTGTACACCGATCGACTTGTTGCCGCTGACGGGATATTAAAGATCTTTTCATTGCTGCAGACCGGGTATGCACTGCATTTCATCATTTTAACAACAACTCGTAATGATCACTAACTTGATTTCGTTATTGCTGAACAGTACGGGATCGAAAGTCTTAAGCGGCTTTGTGCTAAGAAGCTTATGAAATCGGTCTCCGTTGACAACGTCTCGAGCATCCTTCAGGCTGCCGATCAGCATAATTCCTCTTCGCTTCGTGATGAGTGCTTCGCCTTCACGCTTCGTAACTTTGATACCGTCTCAAAAACCCCGTCATTTCTGGAAATGGCTCGGACTAACATCGAGTTGGCCTTGCAGATTCTGCAGCAGCGCTAAGATCCGACATGATTGATAGGATTGTCCTCTTGACGTTGGAATCGATGAGGCATGTATAGAATGTTGACCACTAGTGCAGAGGAATCTTTAACAAATGTAGTACATCATTTGAGTTTACGTGTGGAGCAAAGTACATCGTATGCTTCGAGTAGCAGAGATATCTGGGTTATGCAGCTCAGATGTGCACATATTCGTTAGATAGTATTGGTTCACTTGTACCCACGGACATTTGTCGAGCTATCTGCTGTTTGGACAAGTTACAGTATCTCCGAGCATTGAGATATCCCATCATCTTCTCTCAACTTATGGCACGATGCTATCCGCATGAACGATATTGTAGTCATCGTAGAAAGCATGTTGCATTCTTTTTGTTAGGACAGCCTCCGCTTTGACCAGTTGTGAGCATTGCCGGGCGTTTTATCTTCTCCGGATCACTGCTGCTGTTACTGCACAAAGCGTGATAGCACCCGCAATCGCAATCGCACTAAACTGGCTGGTAGACAAATCCTGGCCTAGATTGTCGGAGATGAAGGAATTTACCTTCGACCAAACATTTGAGTCTGGTAACTCATCTAAGTGTTTGATCATCAGCTCGCCTTCGCCTTCCACTTCAAAACCTAAGCGCCTATAGAAATTGCGAACACCCACTCCTGCAATCACTGCCATTTTCTTGTACCCGTGGGCGCGAGCAATTTCCTCCGCTTTCATCATCAACTGCGTACCAAAGCCTGTGTGCTGCGCATGCGAACCTTCTCCATCAGTTGCAAGAGCATTAGCTCCTTTCTTCTTCGACTTGCTAATTGCAGCCACAAGCTGCCCGTACACATGTAGCTCTCGGATCAATGCAGCATCCTCAAGTTCAGGGAACACACCACCACCAGAAGTCTGCGATAAACGCAACCGAGCAAAGCCACAGATTTTAGACCGGTCAGGCGTCTCAAAGCTGATGAAGTACTCGTTGCCCTCGTTTGCCTCATACTCACGAATCACACACTCTGCAGAGGCAATAGCTGCATCGTCAGTCTTCACTTCACGACACCGAATGCATTTGCATGGTGTGCCTCGTGCGATCATCTTGTTGTTGATCACCTGGCGCAAATTTGGTTCATCCATTCCTCCCAAAATGTATTGGCTCGGGATATCGCGGATCACACGGTTAAGACGAATCCATGGGTGCACTTGAGCCTTGACATCCATCAGCAATTCAATCAGCTTGTCGTCAGCGTACGGCACATAGCTGCCTTCGTCATACCACTTCTTTATCACTGTCCACGGAGTGATCTCACACGGATAAATCTTCCATTGATCTGCCTGCAAGTCTGGCGAATGTAGCACGTATTCAAACATGGCTCGATCCTTCTCGGGGTCACTACCTGGAAGGTTCGGCATTAGATGAATGTCAGTCTTGTAACAACAGTCACGCAACAGCTTCATTGCCTGCACTGCCTCAGCCAACGTGTGACCACGATTGATCTTCTTCAAGATGGCATCATCCGTGTGTTGAATACCGAGCTGCACACGCGTGCATCCATATCTACGAAATCGTCGCAGTTCTTCGGGGGTGATGCAATCTGGTCTCGTTTCCAGCGTGATACCAATGATCTTCACTGCCGCAGTTTCATTCTCCAGCTTTTCTTCATCCAGACTGTGACGTTCCCGTTTTTCTCTGTCAAAAAACGTATTAGCCGCGTAGAACAAGTCACGAATGAAGTTTTCTTGGTACTCTACAGGGTACGACGCCCACGTTCCTCCCAGCACCAACAACTCAATCTTATCTACCGGATGTCCATTCATCGCCAACGTCACACAGCGATCACAAAACTGCAACACTGGATCAAAATCATTGCGGTTAGCTCGCAACACACTTGGTTCGTCATGCAAGTAGCTTCTCGGCTGGTCCGGTTCATTTGGACAGTAGTAGCAATTCCACTGACAGCTAAATTTCTGTTTCTTGCCGCCTACAGTCGGGTACGGACTGGTCAAGACCGTGACAACTAGTACACCTGATTGACTCTTCTGAGCCTTTTTCACCAGCAATTTCTCGAGTGCTAAACCCTTGGGAGCTGTACCCTTTTGCACCAATAGTCCCAGGACGAATTTCATCTGAGATTTCTTAGGAAGACACTTGAATTTGCGTCGAAGCAGCACAAAGACCTTTTCCAGTTCTCGAGGTGTTTGGGGGTCGTGATCCACTAGAAATTGACCCATTTCTTCATATTTGGGCAGCTCGTCTACAGGCACCAGCTTATCCCACGAGGCGTAGATGTCATCCAGTCCTGTGTTCTTCCAATTTGGGTCTTGACTGCGCTTGTACGTGGCAGGATCGTTCACATCACGAATGGGAGCTTCAAGAGCTTCAATATCAGCGGCTGGCGTGGGCTCTAGAGCGTGAGAAGAGCTTGGAACTGCATGAGAGATAGAAGACGTATTGGCAGTGCTGATGGCGCTCATTGCAGCGCTGGAAGAAGCCTCCGAAAGCGAGGACAGAGGCTGCAAGTCGTCCGCCATGATGACAGACAATCTGGTGGTCCTGAACAATTAGTCTGTCTTAATTGATATTTTTAGGAATTAAATTAGAGGGGGCTATTTAAGAATCATTGTTAGAACGATACAAATTTAGGTTAATATTTATGTATTTTAGAACGACACAAATTTATGTCAATTTTTTTGTTTTTTAGAACAACACAAATTTAGGTCAACTATTTTTGTTTTTTAGAACAACACAAATTTAGGTCAACTATTTTTGTATTTTAGAATGACACAAATCTCTGATGACATCCTTATTTTAATTTAGAACGACACAAATCTTTGATAGTGGCTGAATAACCCTTCTCGTCTTAACTATACTTTGACTTGAAAACCGAGAAGGGTTATTCAGCCATTATTTGTTATCCTCTAAATTTGTGAGTAGGGTTATGCAGCCATTAAAATAAAATGATACGCGCATATTTTACTCTGTGTGTTTCACACAATTAAGTCTACACACCATTGTTATGTTTACACACTATTCTATTGTCATCTTTGAGCCGGTACATAAATTTGCGAACCCATCATTTATCTTCTTCAGTATCCAATCTGGTTGGTGATCGTTAGTTGGATATGACGGCACTGCTGCAGCTATTTGCTGTGATGGCAGTAGCAGTTGTCGCTGCATACACTGTTATCTCCATGACTATTGGTATTCGGTCGCATGCTTTGCGCGCAGTTTTGCTGCACTTGCTCGCTTTTTGCCAAGGTGTCCATGTCCAGTGGGTGACCGATCCAGATCTCGCGTTCCAAGTGCTCAAAGCGAGTGGAGACAAAGGAGACTTGATCGAGTCCAAGTTGGCATTGCCTGCCTGGAGCCCCGTCGTTTCTCTTGAATCGGTTAATGGAGAACAGTGGCGTCGGATGAAGACGCAATTCACGAGACTCGTTCGTGTGTTACAGCCGATTTCAGAACTGACGACCATTTTCGAGACCCGTGGCCGAGAATTACTCGAGTCGAAGACAGTGATCGACGCACTGAAGTTGAATGAACTTTCAGTTGCGTGTTTCTATGAATGGGTCTTTGGACGGACGTTCGAAGGTCAAAAATTCGCGGAAGTTTGTCACTCGACTTGGGAGTGGCGAAAGCAGATTGCGCTCAAAGGGTTTGCTGACAGTGGGGTGAAGAAACGTACTATTGAGTGGTGTGTGGAGGAAATTCGACGCACACCTAGATTGTACCAACTGTTTGGAGAAAAGTGGGCAGAACCAGAGTATTACTCGCTCATTTTGCAACCGTTCGTGATCTCGCCAGCGATTAATTTGACTGACATCGCTGTGGTGGTCAAGGAATGGGTTAATGTTACACCTGCGGCCGAGACTATTACACCTGAGATAATTCGACAGTGTGTATGTAGTGCTCATCCGTTCCCAGTCGTTGAGCGTTATTTCCCTTGTGGCGATGATGCGCTGAATATCCCCGCGAATACTCACGTTCTGATTCCACTGGATGAAATGGCAGATGATGCCTTTGCTGCAGGCGTTGATTTGACATTTGGTGCTGGGTCTCGAGTTTGTATTGGACGTCACATGGCGATGAAAGCTATGGTTGGGTTATTCACAGACGCATTTGTGCGCTCAAACCGGTTCCAGCCTAGGCTGAACCACAAGTTTTCAGGTCGACACAATGACGGGGAGGAGACCGTGGCTGAAACTCTGTACCAGTTGCAGTTTGTCGTACGAACAATTGGCAGTGCGGCCATAAACCGCCTCAAGAAGATTCACTTTGCATCAAAGTGTTGAGTGCTATTTCTGAGAATGACCAGCAGAATACCAGAAGCAATGCAATACTTAAGTAGGATATATCACGAAGTTATCAGCAGTACTGTCGACAGCTCTACCAAGAAAAAAAGGAAAGGTCATTTCTACATGTACATGAAGTACATTTGATGATATTAACCAGAAGTGGCAACCCGGCAACAAATACCAGAAGCTGCTTGAATGTCCTGCAAGCTGTAAAACGTGCTGTCGAATAGTGAAGAGCACATGTCCTTAAGATTTGCGGTGTAATCCGGTGCATCCAGTTACGTTGTTGCCGCTAATCGGGTGCACTATGATACAGATTTCACGTTTGCAGATATGGCATCACTAATGACAGTTTAGTATCAAGCTACTCTGGGAAATGAAAGTATGTGAATTGCTAAGCATCGATACTGCGGGCAGGGTACTGTAGCTTTCCCATAAACACAACACAACAAATCTCAAAGACGTCCCGCTTGTCAAAATGTGTTGGGGTTAAAATCAATACATCGTCAAGCTTTATCATGAACTTTTTGTACTGAGGTGCACAATGATGAATGGTAATGTATTCCTTTGCAGCTCCGCGTTCCTCCATTAGCAACACATGTGGACACTGATTATCTTACCTATGGAGTCAAGGTGTGTTTGCGAGCATGGTGGTCGTGAGTCGGACTCGATTTGTCCCCCTTGAGTTTTTCCTTCACCTCGTGCACTGCTTCCTTCGCACGTTCCACAAACGACGGAGACGACGAGAGCGATTTCTCAGCGATCGTGATCTGGTGGCTCAGTGCGCTGAGGTTGAAGTTTTCGCGCAAAGTCGACTTGACAAGATCCTCGACCGTATCGGAGTTACCGAGGATGCCACCGCCATGACGGTGATCCGTCTTGCCTCCGAACAGACCACCGCCGTGCTTATTATCGTCCTTGTCTCCCTTGTTGAACAAACCCGCGTGCTTGTCGTCCTTGTCCTTTTCATTTTTGCCGAACAATCCACTGACCTTCGAGTCTTTGTTCTCCTTGTCGTCACTCTTGCCGAAAAGACCAGTTCCCTTGGTCTCCTTATCCTTGTCGGTCTTGCCGAATAGACCGGTGTGCTTCTCATCTCTGTCCTTGTCAGTCTTGCCAAATAGACCGGTGTGCTTGTCATCCTTATATTTGTCGTCCTTGTTGAACAGACCTCCCTCCTTCTCGTGCTTCTCCTTGTCGTTATTGCCAGTCACATTGTCGATTGCTCCCTTGACACCCTTCGATCGACCATTCTTCTGATCATAATTGCGAGCTGTTGTGTTTAGGACGTCCATGGCTTTGGCCGTCGCTCCCATGATGTTGCGTGCAGAGGTGATCTCGGATTCGGATGGGTGCGAACTCTTGTTGATCTGGTGTGCGACGTGTTTGAGGTCGGCCGCTGTGTCTTTCGCTGTTCGCATGTCACTCCGCATGTACGATGCGGCAGTGTTGATGAAATGGTTGCTATGACGACTGTCGTAGTCGGAGAGGTTCTTCTTGAGCAACTTGAGGCATCGAGTGGCGTCGTCTGCAGTTTGGTTGAGCACCTTCTCCAGCGAGGCGAACTCCTGTTCGATGGTAGCGTTGCGGTCGTTAGATTTGCCCATGCTTGAGTTTCGGTTGTTGTTGTTGTTGTTATTGAGGTTGGTTGATGGCTTGTGAGGTTGAGGTCACGTTTTGAAATGAGCAGATCGATGAATCGGAGTTGTGGAGCCATCGCTCGATTTTTGGTCCTTTAAATGACGTCGTCGTGAACTAGTTGAGACATATACTCAAACTAAAAAAACACTTCGGGTACTCCCATTATTTTTTTGCAAGTTCTTCGTTTTCAAGTTTGTTTTTTGGTTTACACAAATTATGGTGAGACTTCTTTTTCGATCAGCCACAAAACAAAAGCAAAACGCATACTGGAAAAAGGTGTCACATGCAGCCATAAAGTAACATGGCTACTGGCTGACCTTACCACTTCGCAACGTGAGGCATAATACACACGTGTACCACTCAATGAAACATGGGCAAGTCCGATACCAGTATTGCCGCTGAATTCTTCAAGCTCGAGCTGCTGTTGATCCAGACGGCAAAAGAAACAATCAAATCCATCAAGTCTCTGAAAACCAACCTTGCTGACTACGACACTCGTAACGGCTTGCATTTTACTAACACTTCGAAGTCGTTCATGATGAGCACCGTCCGTGCGGCGAAGGACGCGGCATTAGAGCTCCGATTAGTGTCCGACCAGATCGCTAAAAGCAAATTTTTATCTGATTGGGAAATTGCTGCAGCCCGTAACAAGATGAACGCGCTCTCCGATGCCATAAAAGAGCTGAAGAAGAAGGCTCGTGCTTATGACGAGATGAACGGGAAACCGAAAGGTATTACCCGTATCATCGACAATATGCTCATCGGAAAGCATGATAAGAAGGATAACCAGAGGCACACAATGTTTGAAACTACTGACACCGTGGAAGCATTAGTGAAGCTGACACTCCGCGAGACTTTCAGTGGGTTTTCCGCACTAAAGCATCAAATCTCCACTGCAGAGAAATCACTGTCTCCCTCACTAGTGGAACGCGCTAAAGAAGTGATGGAGGACGTAGTGATCAAGCTCAAAGGTGGTTCCAACAGCCGTAGTGTTAGTATCTAACAGTAACAGTTAAGTCATGCTTCTAATATTTCACAATCAAACAAACAACAAAACAATTATTGTGTGTACTGGAGAGTATTAGTTCACACTGCACTCGAAAAACTATCTGCAAGGGAATAAACACCAACAATCAAGATTAGCAAATTTGGAGAAGTTGATATTGAGAATTAGTTGTAGTTACAGGTATAATTATAAGGCCCGATATCCATTCTACGATGAACTTGGCCTCATGCTTTCAACATCGTTGCTGGTTCGCTGTAACACAAACAAGCGTCATTAATAACATTTTCCTTTTCACGTTTGTCGATGTTGAAGACAAAATACCAAAACTTAATAATTATTCAAGTCAACTGTAAGTCGCAATACAGCACGAACACTGTAGTCTGTTCAATCGAACATATCTTCTCGTAAATTACAAGAAGTGCTGCTCTTATTAGCGATTTCAGGACAAATTTTCTTGTGATTCAAGGCCTGACTGTACGTTTTTCTTGGAGCTTAACTATCCTTTAGTACATGGGGGACATTTCCATCTCCACGAAAGACGTCAATGTCGTCTATCCGAGTACTAATGCTGGAGAATCAACCAGCTATCGCCTAGCAACCCGAGGGCATTAAACGACACTAAATCTTACGGTCGAAGCGACGAATGATGTTGTCCTTGCACTTGCGTCAAGCGAACTGATACGTCAGCTCTCGACGGCAGTCTACATGCAGGTTACTGGTGCGAAACTCTGGAAAAGAGTCGACCGTGCAGTGCAGTGGTTATTCAACTCTTTCTCCAACTTCTTGACCAGGCAGGTCAGTCTTCTTTTGCGCTTGTAACTCATGGTAAGCAGCTCTTAAGACCTCAGACTACAGTATACAGATATTGATATGTTCGACCTTGAGCTAGTTGATATATGCAACAGACACGGTCACAACTTAGGTCATAGCTGGAAGATTCAAGAATAAAGAGATCGAAGGACCTTGTGCTCATGCGTGGCTAGTTGCAGCTATCTCTATCATCCTAATATTGATTGTTCTTTTAGACACTGGATGGTATTCGGTAATAGCGGATCAAGAAGTAACTATCCTATAGACATCTTCAAATACAAAAATGCAAGCCGTGGCGAGTGTCGTAGTCGGCAAGGTTGGTTTTCAGAGACTTGATGGATTTGATTGTTTCTTTTGCCGTCTGGATCAACAGCAGCTCGAGCTTGAAGAATTCAGCGGCAATACTGGTATCGGACTTGCCCATGTTTCATTGAGTGGTACACGTGTGTATTATGCCTCACGTTGCGAAGTGGTAAGGTCAGCCAGTAGCCATGTTACTTTATGGCTGCATGTGACACCTTTTTCCAGTATGCGTTTTGCTTTTGTTTTGTGGCTGATCGAAAAAGAAGTCTCACCATAATTTGTGTAAACCAAAAAACAAACTTGAAAACGAAGAACTTGCAAAAAAATAATGGGAGTACCCGAAGTGTTTTTTTAGTTTGAGTATATGTCTCAACTAGTTCACGACGACGTCATTTAAAGGACCAAAAATCGAGCGATGGCTCCACAACTCCGATTCATCGATCTGCTCATTTCAAAACGTGACCTCAACCTCACAAGCCATCAACCAACCTCAATAACAACAACAACAACAACCGAAACTCAAGCATGGGCAAATCTAACGACCGCAACGCTACCATCGAACAGGAGTTCGCCTCGCTGGAGAAGGTGCTCAACCAAACTGCAGACGACGCCACTCGATGCCTCAAGTTGCTCAAGAAGAACCTCTCCGACTACGACAGTCGCCATAGCAACCATTTCATCAACACTGCCGCATCGTACATGCGGAGTGACATGCGAACAGCGAAAGACACAGCGGCCGACCTCAAACACGTCGCACACCAGATCAACAAGAGTTCGCACCCATCCGAATCCGAGATCACCTCTGCACGCAATATCATGGGAGCGACGGCCAAAGCCATGGACGTCCTAAACACAACAGCTCGCAATTATGATCAGAAGAATGGTCGATCGAAGGGTGTCAAGGGAGCAATCGACAATGTGACTGGCAATAACGACAAGGAGAAGCACGAGAAGGAGGGAGGTCTGTTCAACAAGGACGACAAATATAAGGATGACAAGCACACCGGTCTATTTGGCAAGACTGACAAGGACAGAGATGAGAAGCACACCGGTCTATTCGGCAAGACCGACAAGGAGAAGGAGACCAAGGGAACTGGTCTTTTCGGCAAGAGTGACGACAAGGATAGAGATGAGGAGCACACCGGTCTATTCGGCAAGACCGACAAGGATAAGGAGACCAAGGGAACTGGTCTTTTCGGCAAGAGTGACGACAAGGAGAACAAAGACTCGAAGGTCAGTGGATTGTTCGGCAAAAATGACAAGGACGACAAGCACGCGGGTTTGTTCAACAAGGGAGACAAGGACGATAATAAGCACGGCGGTGGTCTGTTCGGAGGCAAGACGGATCACCGTCATGGCGGTGGCATCCTCGGTAACTCCGATACGGTCGAGGATCTTGTCAAGTCGACTTTGCGCGAAAACTTCAACCTCAGCGCACTGAGCCACCAGATCACGATCGCTGAGAAATCGCTCTCATCGTCTCCGTCGTTTGTGGAACGTGCGAAGGAAGCAGTGCACGAGGTGAAGGAAAAACTCAAGGGGGACAAATCGAGTCCGACTCACAACCACCATGCTCGCAAACACACCTTGACTCCATAAACATCAGTCAGGTGTAGGAGGAGACTTGGCCATAACAGCCTATTGCGTGTTGATGCCTTTCGCACTTTATATGAAATATATTTTTAAAGTTGAAGTTGCAAGTTGAAGTAATTCTACATCACTTTTACACAATATTAGGTGTACCACATATTTTCTGAGAATAGATAATCTCCACAAACCTGATTCGGCACGATGGCGGGCTTCATGGCGACGTTGCTCTCCCCCAGACCTCCCTCAAGCGTGACAAGCCTCATTGTCTTGCTCCTCGCTATAGTCGCTGTCTTCGCACACCATACTACTGCAGCTATTCCTCCAGTCGAAAACCCGCTGCATCTCCAGCTCGACTCGGATTCGGAGACTTTATGGACTATTTCAAGACCAAATCGCTATGGACAGTGCCCAATTTAAGGTCCAAGCACTGGACAGTGTGCCTGATTTAGTCCCTGTTGACGTGAAATGTGACAAGACCAAACATTGTGACCAAAAGGGCGTATGTGCAATTGTCTGCAAGCACGGTACTGTCGAAGTGGCTCTATGGCTACAAAAAGCACTGAAACTGCAACGGAAACTCGCGTACCGTCGCAACTTTTGCTCTGCAACGTTGCCGGGGACACACAATTCGGCCATCAATTTGGCCGATGGTTACGGTGTGGAAGACCACGTTTTTGAAGGGTATTTACGGTACTTTTCGTGGTTCAAGAAGGGCATGAAAGTGCACACGAACGACCAACTTTTCTCCCTTACAGACCAATTACACATGGGTGTGCGGTTCATTGAACTTGATGTCCATTGGTTTGATGGTGATTTACACATCGCTCATTGTGGAGGGTTCAAATCCAAACTATTGGATGGAATGATCGAAGTTTTCAATGAAATCGCTAAATTGATGGGCACAGGGATTGAGTGGGATTCCGAGACAATTGGATGCAAACCTAGTTTAAGTAGCATTCCATCGAAAGAACAGAGGCCGTTGACGGAGGCATTGAAGGAACTGTCCACGTGGCTCCATGCACCGGAGCACAAGGACGAGTTCTTGATGGTGTTTTTTGATGACGAAACAGATTTGATGAAGTGGAAGAAAGTCGGCAAGTTGCTGGATTATTTGAAGGAATACTTTCCAGTGGAGGAGATTCTGCGACCGATTGAGTTGGTGGTAAGATTTTGTGAGTATGTTGTTTTCGTTATTTTATATTAACCCAAATGTTTGTGGTTCATTTGAATGCAATAGTACGAGTCAAAATGGCCTACAATTGATGAGTTGCTTCGCGTTGGAAAGCGTGTTGTCTTTATGAGTGGAGTGGACTATCTTACTCACGGAGAAGAAATACTATTCGTGAAGGATACTGTTTGCAACTGGCAAGAGCCACCATTGCCTCTTGCTCCGTTCCCAGAATGTCGATTCAATGAGTCAAAGACAAATATTGGAGTTGCAGACGAAAACTTCACTATTTTTCGTCCAGAAACCAGTGAGATTGAGTATGGTTTCCTCAATGCTGATGGCCAGATTGGTTCCAACAAGAACTTGCTGAACGAAGAATCTCTTCCTGGCGTTGCGGCCTGCGGAGTAAACCTACCGTCACCAGACAATATCACTCCAAAACGTATGGAGGGTACCATTTGGGCTGTACCTAAGGGACACGAGCTAGACGCCAAGAAGTGTGTAGCGCTCATGCGCGAGTCGAAGACTTGGCAAAGTGTAGATTGTCACACTGCCAACGTGGTACCAGCCTGTGTTGATGTAACAAACCCTCGACATTGGCAGTTAGGAGGTGCGCCGGTCATTGAAGCCGACGCTGCCGCCGCCTGTGCAGCTCAGTCCTCCATCATAATGGAATATTCAGTCCCAGCTTCTGGATATGAAAATGGACTTTTGCACAACCAACTAATCGAACAAGCTCCCAGCTCGATTGCTGGCGTGTGGTTAAACGCAAAATCCTATGTCTCTGAAGTTTATTCCACGGATGAGAACCAGAATTTTAGTCCCATGGTATCACCAATTCACGATATTATCTCTGTGGAGTAATTGCTGCGAGAAGTGATGGATTAACGATGATGCCTTTGTGGATACAACTCGTCAACAACAGCAAGGCTGGATGATAGCTGTAGGACGACGTGTTGTTTCCAGAAGAAGTCGATATTTTATCAATGGTATTCCCTTTTACGTTCGGTATAAAGTGAAAGAAATGTGACGTTCATTATGATTATGTGGGGTCTTGCTAGCTACTCATTATGTAGAGCTGGACTTGAAGAAGTGTCTCGTTCTTGAATGAAATGGAGGTTTGTCGTTTGGATCACAGACGCACAAAAGCCTAAGCTTATACCTTTGGCGATGCCTTGTACGTTGTGTTGGGCGTGGGGAACAGTTCTGCTGCTGTGCCATTCATCGGAGGTTTCAGGTTGTCCGCGTCTTTTGCATTCTCTTTGCCAGCATAGTGTGTAGGGCAGCGTTTATCATCGTGGTCGTCTTTGACAATCAACGGCTCTTCCAGTGTGGAATTACCCTTAATGTCCCTCGGCTTTGCAGTGGAGTAGCTCTCGTGCTTCTTTGTCGGCTTTGGGGTCGGTTTGTACTTGGCATCTTCGTGTT
>VOQZ01000923.1:0-32397 GCA_008079305.1 Phytophthora palmivora
GGGGATGTTGATGGCCTGCGATCGAGAACTAATGGGCATGAAAATACCGCACGTCTAATAAAGGAAATCCATCTAATCCTCAATCATGCAGAACCAAAGAGATGTGAGGAACTGCTATTTTTCTGATTCACACTGCGTCGCAACTTACAAAGGTCGAAAGGGACCAGCTGCTTGCGATAAATCTTGACGACGCCACAGACAGTAGGGCGACGCAGCTCCTTCAGAAATATCAATTCCACAATGAGATATTAAAGCCGTGGCAGGACACTCTCGCGATAGAGAAACAGACTCACAAGACACGATGCTGTGGTGTTGCAGAACGCACAAATCCGTCAGATGTGGGTAAATAGAACGCAACCACAACAATCGCTGAGTTAGGTCGGCGTTTGTTGGCCTGCGCTGGGTTGTCCCCTAGCGGTTCGGCCCTTCCGGGACAGCTGGTGTCTCGCTTCAGCCGAGTACCAACCAACCAAGCCAGCCAATAATACGTTATCCCCCGCCCTCCACCAAAGGATGGACGACGGTGCGTTAGCGCTTTTACGGGTCGCCGAGGCAAAGGCTACTCGGCTGAAAGAGTAACGGTACTCGGGCTGTACGGTATACCGACCCGCCGATCTCGGCGGGGTTTTGTTCTTCGCGCTTGGCGAGACACGCCCTTCCCCGGGCTAACCTAATCTCTTGGCGCTACCAGTCAGAACTCTACAAGCTATGCCTCTCGAGTTCTGACGGCAGACATAATCAGGCCCGTGCAGGGACTTACCGGAAGAGTGTACACGTGTTCTGGACCTAGAAAATTCTGCTCTGTTTAATACTAGGGGCTTAAGCCCCTTTTCTGATTCCTATTGGTTCCTATACAAATATCTAGTGAAATAGAGTCGTTATAGATCTCGCCGACCTTTCAACCATCAACCAGTCGAAGCGACTGTTCCCGGCTCTCCCGATGGTCGTTAGTCCCTGCGCCTAGTCGCATACTCTTCCGATAGCTCTGAAGGTACCATAGGCGAGTCCTTGGACTCGGCTTTCCTCTTTAAGAGGTCTTCAGCCAAGTCCGTACCGTAGACCACCTCTCCTAAGCTGCTTTTAAAGCCGAGCTCTGGTGCGTCGCAATCTCGTACCGTAGGCCACGCTCCTTAGACTCAGCCAAGGGCCAAACTTGATGTTCGCTACATCACAATGCAAGCTATTATGACGAGTCAAGCCAACGGAATCAGACGACAACTACATCACGTCGAGTCCAGAGACTCCGAGCAACTCTCAACTGGATTTAATAGCCACGCGAATGAATACTCGGGCAACCTCATAGACATAAAAGGGAGCACCCGATCACCCCAGTCGAGGCCGAAATACCGAGACAAACAATGCGGAATAAGCTCTCACACGAATCGGAAGCAACTATAGCAGCAGTCATGAGTGAAGCACCGCAGCGGACAACATGGAGACCAACGCGAGAAGCGGGGTCGGAATTGTAGTAAGATCTAGCATCAGAGTGGTCACCTACAGCAAAAACAAATTGCCACTGTCAACGTCTACTTTAGATAAATAGGCAAGAACTGCCCGAACTGAACCGCTCAAGCTGGTACAAATGGTACAACGTTTTCTATTTCCAGAAGAGGTGCTAGGAACACTTAGTCCTCCCGTATCGATTATGTGTACGTCGACATGGCGTCTGAAGTGTTGATCCATCAGCATTTCTAATTTCTGCAACCGAGCCACAGACTCAGTCACGAAGAGTTGGCTAACTGAGTGGAAAGGTACTTTTGACAGGCTGATCGCAAGTACATCGGCTTCACTTATTGACAACCAAAACAATTGGAAATTACTACGGGAGAAAGGGTATGGGCGTGACCCAGCGCCACCCGAGAACATGCCCAAGTTCAAATATAGCCGTAATCAAGAAATAGGAGAAACATTGTATGAAGGTTAAGTTATCTAGAGCGGAGCGCTAGGGAAAAGAGAAACAGAGGGTGCTAACCAAAACAAACAACAAAATAAAATCATTCTGCATTTTGCCCTCACCAAGACAAGTCCAAAATCAACGACAAGTAACACTCCATCGCCTTCAAAGTAACAAGACCACTCCCTTCGTTTCCTCCTCTCACTCTCTCAACACCGTCGATCTTGCAGAAGTCGACAAAACCTGGCTGAGTTGCGTCAAAACATTCTAAAGTGGATGGTCGTTGATGCCTAACATAATCGCAAGTCAATAGTAGGAACGAGTTACTCTTTAACGAGTAAATAGCATTTTTCGAAGATTATTTTGGGGATCGTATTTTAATCCGGTCGGGAACTTATGGTCGGGCCATTTTCCCGACCTAAACCCCCGACCCGACCAAAACAAGCTTTTTAAATCTATTTCTCTTCGACATGTAAATGATCTCGATGGAATGCGCTAGCAAGCGATGCGAGCCATCCTCATGTTTTTACACTGTTGTTTAGGGTTGTTCAATGCTGCTTGTGTCTGTTAATTCATCGTACTCGTCACCTGAGTAGTCGAACGAAAAGTCAAACCCGTCATCTTCACCTTCATCACCACCGCGCCGTGACACTATAGCTACCACTAACGCTGCCACCGCTGCTGCTTTCGTCGGCATCCTCAATCAAAATAGTATCATCTTCGCTCTCAGAGTCTGAGAGTTCTTCAACTTGTAGATCGTGGTGTTTGTCGCTCTCGATCGAAATGTAGAAGCGAATATATTAGATCTATTAGCCTCGCTGATCCATGTTGCTCTACATCCTTTCGCTAGAGAAGTTACTAACTCCATCGTCGGTTGGCAACGGTCGACTGTTGCGCTGTTTCCGTTGCGCTTGTCGTTGGGGGTACCACCCCCGATGAAAAGCACATTGTAGCACCAGCTACAAAAACAAAACATCAGATTGGTTGCGGAAGCCTGACTCACTCCTAGGTATTTCTGACGCTTGGTTAGTATTCTCTTTGCGCTTTTTATTAACTTTTTCTTTACTCCTACGTTTCCTTATCTTGTCATACTTAGCGTTACCTTTCTTTCGACGACCAGCCACAACACCGCAATGTTTGCAACGTAATCCTGTGAAATACGTCGAATAGTGGCCACAAAGGTGAATATGTTGGGAAGTGTACTAAACGCGGCGTTAAGTCCACGATGAAAACGCTAGAGTAGGTAGCTACAAGGTCTCGATCGAAACTATGCACGTTCCACCCCTCAATATTAAAGCGTTCTAGCCATGTGACTCTGAAGTAGACCCAAAATACACGCCACTTCGAATGAGAATAGTCAATTCCTTTTGCACTACAATACATGCTGAGACGATATCACCCGTAATGATTTCGGCGAGTACGATAAACACGACGGGTTACCTGCTCTCCTCCTGACAAGCTGTGCGAGTGATCTCATCGTGTGGGTAATACGTATCACTAACCTCTTTCCATATTTCGTGCACAGGCTTAGTGAGATCTAATACGCTCAATGTATCAACCATTGCTTTCATCTCTCTATCACATCTAAAGTATCGCTGTTCTCGAGCTGCACGTGAACACACGTATGTTCAGTAACGAGAACCTTCCCGTCGATAACGTACACGTCCAGTCGATCCTTGCATCCAGTACTGCGACAAACACCCACACTCGGTCAGGTCTTCGATGGCAAAGTAACTTGGTTTCGCAGACACGTTTGAAAGGAAAGAGCACTTGGTTCAGCTGAATAAACTGCTCGCCCAGGTTAAGAGTGTGAAGGACTCGTGTATAGCTGAAGTGAGGTTGAGTTCTCGTTGCAATCTTATCAAATGCGCGTGACTAAACTGGTATCACAACGCTGCAGGCAGTCACTACGGAAAATACACAACATTGGTCTCTTTTCAACGTCAGTACTGGCTGATCTCGAGTGTTAGTATCTGGTAAGCATGGTGTGGGGATTCAAACTGTAGTGTATTGCAGCAGCAAGTGTGTTGTAGTATCGGTTTATGAGCCACGCTGAGGAGCGTGTGCCCCAGCTCATTGCCGATGCACAGGTTGCTGCGAGGTGTATGAACCCCCAAATGCCATTCGTGTTGCCAGGAATCGGCCCGACTCGTTTGTGTACGACGTGTATCGCTGGTATGAGTCAGACTTCCACCTTCCATGCAGCATTACCGCGGTGCTGTCCACTCTGGCTGACAGCAGGGCAGTCGCGCCTCCGCGTCGTAAGGAGTGGCACGAGAATAGCGTGACATCTTCTCCTGTCGCTTTGGCTGCGGCTTGGAGCACTTTTGACATGATTTCGGCGGACAGCATTGTCGACGCCTTGATTGAGCAGATTGGTTCTTCAGGTTGAAGTTGTAAGCTTCTTGCGTTATCCATGAGCAGCCGTGCGGCAAATACTGGACAGAGAATCTGATGACTTGAACGTGAAAGAACTCGTTTCTCTCCCTGTCCTTGTTGGTCATTCTTCTGCCCTCGCAGTGAGATTTGCACGCTTACAGCTCGCATTGGGTTTGATGTTTTGAACCCCAGCTCGCCTCGGAAGCTCACGTCACGAACTTGCAAAGTGTATACACGCCTTCGGCCTTTTACCGCTAGGTATTCGGCGCTTCGGAGTAGAAAAAAGAAGCCCAGTAGTGCAGCCCCTGCGATAACGCGGTGCTGGGATTGTTGGAAGTCGAGGTGGCGGATAATCCACTGCAACATTGTCCTCGTGACGGCACCTCGTCGCCTTGTTGCTGGACTTGTTCGACGCATTCCGGCGAGAGCGAGGGCATGATTTGGACTGAGTCGAGGTTCGAATCCGGCAAATGCCCGATGATACCAGTTGATATGGCAGATTTTAGACTGAATGGTACTTGCAGAGGCTCTACCGTGTTGATTTCCTCCGGTCCAGCAATGAATGACGAATATAATCAGCAGTAAGGATTGCGTGTCCAAGTCGTGTCGCGGGAACCACCTTGACACTCCGAGGCGCTCACAAAACTTTGTCCATTGCTGCCAGGTTCCCTTGTACTGACGTCTAGATGATTCAGCGAGGGAGCACTGCTGAAGGCGGACCATCTCGCCGAGTAAATCTTGCGTATAGCGTTGGGAATTGATATCTGCGTCCAACCGTTAGTTAGTGATCGCCAATTTGTCAGTCGAGGTTCGTCCCATGCACGAGATCCCAAGTCAGCCATCGTGTTGATTGCGCCAGGTAAATGCTTAGCGGAAACATATAAAGCCCATTGTGCTTCGATGGCACCCAGCACTCGATTCAGCTCCTGCGCACTGGGCTCCCGACTATTGAGATTGTTGCACCAGGCTACTGCTGACCGATTATCAATCCAGCAGCGTACGTGTGTCATTTCCGAAGTGGCACGGCGGCACCACTCGCGACTCCAGCATAGGGTGGCAAGTACAGCACCAAGTTGTTCCCTGATATTAATTGAAAAGCCTCCTTGTCGAATACGAGTGCGTTCTTCTTCGTCAAACTTTAGGCGAATATATTCGCGTCGTGCTGGATGGAGTGCACAGAGGCCTGTGTCGCTGGCATCCATATACAAGTACACGTCTGGAGCCGGAAATTCTCCAAAGAACTTGAGGGGGATACTCCGAAGCTGACCATGCTGTAGAATATGCTGAAACCATTGCAAATCGAGAATAGCACCTTCAGACACTGCAATCGATCCCAAACGAGGAGCACGTCGATGGAGAGCTGCAATACGTTGGAACAGCGGTTTTGCGGAGTGGATACACGAACACACATGACGGAGAGATCCCAATAGTTTGCACAGCTGTGTCCGTGTCGCCGACTTGTGCTGGAGCATGGCGTGCACGCGGAGTAATGCTTTCGTGATCTTCTCCTCAGGCATCGAGACAGAGCGTAGTTCAGTGTCCCAGTCCAATCCCAATGCCCGAAGTCGGGTAGACCAGCTAGAGAATTTCTTTTCGTTGATAGAGCGGGGACCGAGGACCGCCAACATTGCGAGACGAAGTGCTGACTCACATAGTTCCAATCGATTGGCCCGGTCTTCTTCGACTAAGACATGGTCATCAACCCATGTATAGCAGAAGAATGGCTCAGAATCCATAGCACACGGGTCGAGAGTGGCTGGGCTTTCATTTTTCACGAGGTGTGTGATGGCTGACCCAAATACACCATAATTAGCGGGGGACCCGGTCCATCCAAACGGGAGTGCAAGGTCGATTACCAAAGCGCCATCGTCAGGAAGTTTTCCAGCAAATCGGCCGCAAACTTCGGTGCTCCCGTAGACATTCCTAAAAGCAGATTTGACATCCCCACGCTTGAGTTTAACTCTACTTGTATAGCGACGAGTCTTCAGCTCTTCAATCCGTCGCGCCAATTTGTGTACGTGCTCATACTGTAGACGCGGCAGAGTGTTGGTATCGGACGAGCTATTGATCGACTGACCTGCCGGGTACGATAGATCGTGAATAACCCTCGCTTCGACTGTGGGGTCCGCGTCAGCTTTTGGAACACACCTGAACGGGCTAATAAGGACCTCCTTCCATACTGCAGCGGCATCGATGCCCACAACTAGGTATGTTCCCGCATCTTGACCTTCCCGAATACTACGTCTCAGTGCATTGCTCCATCTCCGAGCAGACTTGTGGTTGGCTGTCGAGGCACTCTGATTAGATATCTTGATCGGCCGAAAGTCATGCGTGACTCCATTTCGAATCATATCCAGAAGCAGTGGTAGCTGAGAAAACCCTTCGAGAAGCCACGGCAGATGATCACTTCGCAGCGCTTTATTTGGTCGGGGATCTGCTTCGCATTGGCCCCTCCAAAGTCGGATCGTATCCCGGAGGGACAGATGCAATCTGCGCACCACTTCTGATATCCCGGTTTGAAGTTGTGCATTGATGGTAAAGTTTGGCTGTAGCCTAGCTGTGATTGACGATGTTGACAACTCAGGAAATGGGACACCGGCCTTCTTAAAGGCGGCCACCCGGTGTGCCATGATCTTCGACTCGTCCGCACGCAGCAGTGTTTCTAGGCAAGCTTGAACCTCTTTAACAACAGCGAGGCTTATTCTGAGTGCTGGTGTCCGGGTACACCTCATTTTTCAGACTCGATCGCTCATTTCGGAGCTGAGGCCGCCGTATTTCTCCACGACGTACTCTCGAACAAACGGGTCTAGCGTCTCGGGATTGAAGTGCCCAAGAAGCTCATACGTACAGCGGTCAGGGGCCTTTGACGGGCAGCCTTTGATGGATATGTATCGAAGGCAGAGCTGCTTGCCATTCAGGCGAGGTGCAGCCTGTGTCACCGCGATCGGAACTTCACGTCGTGAAGCTTGGCGGCCATTAGGACGGTTGCCTCGGTACTGAGGTTGGTCTGATGCATCCAGCTGAGGCTCATGAGTGTCTCTCTTACCACGTCGTATTCCTTGGTCACGACCTCGCGAGAGTTTCAACAGCATTCCTTTGAGCCCAGCATCTTGCATACAAATTCGGCCCGTGAGCTCCGACCGTGTCGACAGTCCTTGGCTGATATCAGACTCCATAGCCCGTCGGTAGGCCCCGAGCACATTGTTGAACCAGAAGGCAATGGCCTTCACTTCGTCAGGGGGCCACGGCGCGTAGTCAGTCAGCTCTTCTGCAATCGACTTTGCCGAAGTGAGAAGACGTCGCGTCGGCGCATCAAAGAATTCTTCGGCGTACGTCCCAAGAATACTGAGCGAGTTGCACAGGCTACTGTGGCTTGGATTCGTCGGCAAGCTTGGAAGTGCCACTTCTACCGAAAAATTTCTGAGGTCCACGGAGTTTGAGCCGGCGTGTTCAAGCCTGGCAGTGAGGTCGAAACGCTGGAAGTGAAGTACTGAAAGTCCACAAACGCCAAATTGAAAGTCGTACAGCCGGCTAAGGATAGCAGGATGAGGTAGGAACTTGGTTGCATGGGACGACCTGGCATACTCCACGAAAAGTGCAGGGGACTTACCTCTGTGTTCGCTAGCCGTAATTGCCTCGTGTACTGCCTGTTGTCATTGAGAAGGTCGGAAGTTGTGCCGGCGTTCTGCTGCATCCTCATAGCGCGTAACCACTGGGACTGAGTCTGAAATGGCGTGTAGGCGAGGTCGCTTCCGTTCTGAGCCAAGCTGTTGCATTTGTGATGCGTACGTCTCCAGTAGATCGGGGTAATTTGCGAGGACCGACATAATGCGCACCGGGGCTGATGGAACCGGTCTCGCATAGGTCTCGTCCTCCGGTGTACTGCAGGTCTCCTCATGGTCATGGAGTTGGCTGTGCGCAAATCTCGGGTACTGAGTATCCTCCGCCTGGTCTAGCGTGTCGAGCAGCTCTGCTAGAGGAGCGCTATCGGTCGTATCGTCTCTCGTACTTGTGCCCGATGTAGTTTCTTGACGCTCTTCATGCCTTGGTGGTGAGTGCACGGGTTCATCGCAGAAGTTGTCACCAAGGCGCACCGAAGGAGGAGGTACTTTTTCTCCGTCATGGTAATACCCAAAGTTCACCACATGCTCTATTGTGCATGTCTTATCCGACCCTGTACGTGGGCAGCGCCAGAGGATATTGTCAGACGGACGAGGAAGCGATGCGATTGGCACGATACCGGCTAGCAGTTGGCGCACCGAACGAGTTGCAGTCGTTCCGTTTTGACCCAGGAGGCGGTCAAGAATCAATCCATGAGCGCTGCTGATATCGGCTCGTGCACGACGGGTGAGTTTGGCCTTGAAGAGCAGGACTGCGATGACTGGAGCAATCTCGTCGACTGTGGCGGCTGGCGACGAGGTGATCCCTGACATCGAGCGGATCGACACAGTCGATCCCTTGTACTCGATGACCTGGCCGTAAATCGGTCCACTTGGTCTCGGGAGTACCACCGCTCTCCAGAGGAGGTTCCCTGCACCGCCGGACGACGGCTCAGCAGACCACACCTGACGGCGGAATGCGATGGAGCGAGGTAGCCAGGCCTCCCACTACGGTTGCGAGTCGTCCTCATTTGATGTTACGAGGGTGCGTACGCAAACCCGTTCGGGCTCAGAGTCGTCGAATATTTCGGCGTAGGTCGGCGCCGCTAGTTGACTGTTTGCTTCTTGGGGTACATCCTCGGGAAACAGTAGGACGACTTCAGCGGGCATGATGGTCATGCGAGGAAAGGTTTTGTTGGTTGATACTTGAGCTCGAACTTGTAAATTCGAAAGTGAGGAGACTGTCCGTGTTGATTGTACTGCGATGCGTTCTCACGTCGCTCCGGCGAGTGTACTTGAAGTTGATATTGAGCCTCAACTTGTCGATCTCAGTTTCACTCGCAGACGGTGACAAACCTGAGCATGTGGTGCTACAGCAGTATGCCGTCGCAGCTAGCCTTCCGGAAAAACGTCTTTCCATCGTACCTCTACAAAAACACCAATTCTCAACGGACACTATGAAGGAGCAACATCAACTTGTTATATTGATACATTTGTTGCACGCAATGAGGTTGCAGTGCCTTGGCAAGTCCATTATAGTCTTCGCCCCGACCAAAAGTCCCGACCCGACCAAAACTCAGTAAACTGAGCTACCGACCATAAGTTCCGACCCGACCAAAATACGACCCCCAACAATGTCTACCGTATTTTTCCAAATCACCTTTTCATTCCCAGAATGCTTGTCGTAATCCCACGTTTCTCTGCAGTAAATGCTGCTAGTTCGGACTAGATGGTCTATTTACCAAGTTGGCATCTAATTAGCCAAGTGATCTAAGGACGAATTGATTAGCAATTTGCTAATAACCTCGGAGATTTTTTCAGTGCTAAGGTTTTCTTGTATTTCTCTTGTACACACAGCAAATTGGAAATTGTTGCCAGCTTTATGCTAGATTTCAATAAATGGACGAGTGTGTAAGCATAATCCCGTGGTCGCCAATTCCCACATGCATCCCGTAAAGAAACACCCTCCAACTCTCGTTCTCTTCCATGTAGTCAACCTCCCTCATGTATTATACCAGATATAACTAATATATGGCTTATGGAGCGATGCCTAGGCTGAATTCGAAGTTGTCTAAGTAGATGCAGTAGACGAAGATGATTTGCCAACTTAGCAGTCTCGTAGATAACGGCTCCGCCTACACTAACGCCAAGCGTGCCCACAATAACCTTCTTGAGAGTAGACCACGACTTCTTGTCTTTTTGCGCCACAACAACGAGTTCTTGTGATAGTTTGGCAACATTTTCATCACTGGTTGTGGTAGCCTGCTTCACTCCAGCGAATAGCTTTGCCAGGTTGCCTACTTGTTCATCACTAAGACTAGCCCCCTTTTGTGCAGCAGCGAAGGATTTACCAAACATAGCAAGCTCAGCATCAGTGTACTTGACCTCACCCGTTGCTCCAGCATTTGCTTTCTTGAAAATTTCAGACACCTTGGCTACCTCATCATCACTGACTTTGGCTGCCTCCTTCACCTTCATTTGGTCAGCGATCATTTTCGACAGCTTGAACACCTGGTCATCCGTGAGCTGGACAGTCTTTTGTGCCGAAGCGAAAGCAATTGCGAGCGCGGCTACTTCACCATCGTTGAGTCCGACTCCATCACCAGCATTCGCCTTCTTAACCAACTCAAACGTCTTAGCAGCCTCGTCATCAGTTATTTTCAATGCGTCATCTGCAAAATCCGCGCCTGAGAACATCTTCGACAACTTGGATACCTGGTCATCATTTAGACCAGCCCCCTTCTGTGCAGCAGCGAAGGCTTTACCCATTTTGACCAACTCGTCATCAGCGAGCATTGCCCCACCCGTTGCTTCAGCCATCGCTTTCTTGAATATTTCAGACGCCTTGGCCACCTCATCATCACTGACTTTGGCTGCCTCCTTCACCTTCGTTTGGTCAGCGATCATTTTCGACAGCTTGAACACCTGGTCATCCGTGAGTTTGGCACTCTTTTGAGCCGAAGCGAAAGCAATTGCGAACTTGGCTACCTCATCATCGGTAAGGCCGATCCCATCGCCAGCATTCGCCTTCTTAACCAAAATCGACATCTTGGCCACCTCATCATCGGTGAGTTTGAGTGCCGAATTCGAATTAGCGAATATCTTCGACAACTTGGTTGCCATCGCATCATCACCACCATGCAGACTCGAGATGGCTTTCGCGATGGCATCTCCGGCCCCTCTCTCTTCCTGTTCATGATCGGGCACGCGAAGCCGGCGAAACTGGTTGTCGACGTTTTTGACGAATAAGACGTTTTCAGCACTAGTGAAGCCAACACAGATTATGACGAACATGGCCACGACCGGAAAAAGGAAGACGGCGAGACGCATTGTTGATTTTGTTGACAGTACGCAAGGACATTCTTGAGTGACCCACAGTCAGCAAATTTCAAAATGAGCTCTCAAACATCGCTTTGCCGCTTGATCCAGCAGCAAAGCATTGCAATGTGTAATATGAAAAGTCCGTTTTGCAATCACCGGATCTGAACCAGATATGTACTCAGAAAAGACAAGTTCTGATGAGTTGTCGATCGTTGGTGCTGCTATGGGGAACAGCCGCGTACCGTATATAACGGCGATCATAAAACATCGTAAAAGGTTTTTTATGTTCGCGTAAAAACTCTCGTAAAAACTAAACATGGGGGTGTTGCTAGTTACTACGGCACCACTCATCCTGTCATCCCATCGATGACAGCGAGTTGGAAGCTGTGCACCAAAAATGGTGACAAGCTTAAGGCATTAGATCGAGTAGACAAAGGCGAGTCACTTCCCCCCAGGTATTACAGAGCTGTCACAACCCATGGATGATTTCGTGATGACGCCTTTCAAGAACAGGCTCAGAGATAGCTACATGAGTATTTTTACGGATGCAGCTCAAAAGCGGCGGCATATTGCTAAGACAGTACTACAAGCGTGGGAAGAGGTCAATGAAGTCACTATTCGCAACGGGTTTCTGATAGCAGGCCTAATTGCGATAGGTCCGCGCGATATGTTCGCAACAGGCATGCCACCTCAGTTGAGCTGACATACATACTAAGAATTGTGATTTCGTGAGGTCGGAGGTTGGTGGTAAGACGGGATGTCACTTTAAGAGTTTGGTCGTAATGACATAAAAGACACTTTTTACCAAGGAAGACGAGTGTTATTACATGATCACCGTTATATACGGTAGAGTCAACCTGTCTTGATGAGCCTTGGATTTACTCATAGATTCTGGGACCAACAGCGTAATGCGCTACATTTACTGTCGCCGAACAACGCCTATCGAGCTTACATGCATGCGTACGATAAACCCTTCGAAATTTCCGAATATAGTGCTTACGCGTTTGGTTAAGTTAGACGCTTACATGTTTGGTCAATTCAGATGTTTTAGTAGAAGATTTTATGCTACGGTATCCTCATTCAAATCCTATTTTTGATTTGATTATCACTGCTAATGGCGAAGCCTATGTTATGACATTTGCGCGTTCAATTGCAAGTTGCGAAGCGAGTTCATTTAACAGTTAGACAAAACTCCCAAACGCTGATTGCCTTTCAGGGAGGACGTGCTGTGTAGCACTGCCCTCCAGCTCTCCAGCCCAACCATTGATGCTGATTATGCAGTGCCGTAGTTGACGCGGTATCGATTATACATGTATAGTGTTTATCTGTGTCGGTCGGGCTGCAGCGTCATCATCTTCATTGTCCTCGATCTGTCGTCGGCTGGTCCAATACTTCCCACACGGTTGCAACTGATCCCCTCGGTTGTTGGTCGAGTAGTTCAATTAAACTATCAAGGCATTGGGCCCCCAATACTCCCTTCTCTACTATTCCTGGTGACGTTTGCTCTCTTTTGGCGACTACCTCAGCTGCCTTATTCCAGCTCCATAAAAGCCATAGCACATATGATCTGTTGCGAAAATCAGCTTGAGTGTAGCCAGCATTGATGACGATAGACCAAAGAGTAGTACCAAAATGCAGTAAGCATCGCTAACAAACTAGATAACGAATCAGTTCTCATTTTGCGTTACAACATGCTCCACTGTCTTTGATCCTCCGTCGAAAATTTCTCTGTCTCATTCCCATAAGCTCGCGTAGCAGGCCGTCGCTAGTACTCACCAGATTCTCTGGTGAACTCCTTTAAATGGAGATGTATATCTCCCGTGTGTAGGTTTATTAATAATTATCTCTTCATCGATATTGAGATTTGTGGCGCATTTCTAGATGTGCAGTAATCTCTGAACCTAGTAAGTTCACTTTCTGATGCTGGGAATCCGATTTGAGCACCCTAGCTTACGACAACACCGATAGAACACCTTCATTAGTGCTGTCGACGTTACTTTTTTTAACGCTAAGTAACGTTAAATTTTTAACACTTACGTCGAGTTGCGAGTTAAGTAGTTAACACACTTTAACACAAGACACAGCAGCCTGCTCATTGGTCCTGAGGTGGCCAATCACCTTCAGTAATTCCATTAAAATGGCAAATGCCAGGATGAACGCGGCTAGATTTCCACAATTGAAACAGGGGGAATCGTCCTGGCCTGAGGAACCGATTCATTCCAGGAAGGGCATATAGACCTTTGCACACAGCTTAACACTACAGTGTCATGGATTGTTAACTACGGAACTGAGACGGAAGCAGCATTTTATTCGATGGACAAAGGCTATAATTCAATACTACTAATACAATAAATTGCCAGTATGCTTTCAGACGCTGTTTTGGCATCTCAAACCTACGCACAACGTTGGCTCCTGAATCATTGGAAGTTGCGGATTGGGAACCAATCTGTCTCAATTCAGGCTGCCGTGATGACACCCATTGTGGTGTAGCTCTTGACCTCGCAGTAGATGCTCGACGCTGCGTTGACTTCACTCTGATAGAAGATCGCTGACGTAGAGCGCGAGGTACTTGCAGAGACGTGGTGAACTCATCAGTATGCTGAGAAGGTGGAGCACAATCTTCTTCGGCTTCCATTGCTGGGAATATTTGATGGGGCTTGAGAGCTTGACAAGAAATGGGGTAATGATGTTGGAAGCGATGTGCACGCTGCTGGGTCTAGTTCAGCTCTTTTTGGTGCAACAATGTTGGTGATCGACTCGATACACAAGGTAACGTCAAGTTACCGAGGTTCCCCGCGAACGTCAAGCTGGTCCGATCAGCTACAAGGTAAGCTCTGACGTTACATCAGTTGCGTAAGTCTCACGAACATTAAGTAAGGGAGACTTCATTGCTTCACTGAAGCGGGTATGCTTCCCTCCGATCTGTGCTTCGTGTACCGCCGATTCGGGTTGTGTCTGTATCCCAGATATATGGTGCGAACTGCCCCTGTAAGTGGCGTGAAATGCCAAGAGTAAATATTCTCTTTCTACTAAACTATGCTCTCCAATTTGGCTTAATTACAAATATAGTACCGCGTTAAAGTGTGTTAACTTTACTAACTTGACTCCGTTAACGTTATCTCCGTGTTACCGAGATAACGGTAACGTCGACAGCACTAACCTTCATTAGGGGGAGTCGAACCATGCAAAAACGTGCTCAATTTTCTCGCTGACTGCTGCTTATTTTTTCAAAGGTTTTCTGCTCAATTTCGAAACAAGGAGGTGGCTGATGTTGAAAATAAGCAGTTTGAAAAGATAAGCAGTTCCCTCGTTCCCTCCCCCTTTATATGCAAGCACCGTTAGTGAATCGCCATTGGCGAGCACTTTCATTTCTTCGCCTTTCATGTAAGAAGCAGACACCACTCACAGAGATCGTAGCTTTACCTAACAGCTACTCTGAGAGCAACCACACGATCGAAGCTAGTTTTATCCATGCGTGTCCACTGTCGAAAACGTGAGATTGGCATAGAGGCACGAAAAGTATCGACAAGGAAACTAGTGGTTTTAGGGAGACGTACTCGAGAAACAAGATAGCGGTACGATTGCACAAGCAGCATAACCTCAGATAGATCTTCCACTTTGGAAAATAGAAGCTGATTCTCGTTCCCGATGCCCTGGTTGTCTTCTTCCTCGAGGCAACGGCCAGCACATCCACAACCTCACGCAGGAATCGCTGGAGAAGAAGATAGGGATACTCGTTTAAATACGAATTATACGCAATGATGAGCGATCAGGATCGACCCCGTTTTCTGCTTACTTTTTGAATGTTTTTCTGCTTATAAATTCGGCACTCCCTTGCTCCCTTTTTTTTGAGGTTCGACTCCCCCTAGTGCGGAAATCAAACTACCAGTACACGACCGAAATTTCACAATAATGATGTCGTTATTGCCAAAATTGTGAAACTGTAAATCCGCGATATGGCTGCCTCGCTCGAGGCGCCCACCGCGGTACTGCTTTCCGTTACTTTGGGAAACCAAGTGTCTGGTTGAAAGACCGCTTACAGTGCACGATAACAGACTAGATCTACTGGCACTTTTGTGAGCGGTGGGCGGTGATACTGCGAATGGGAGCGACACACACCGACTGGTGCACAGTCTCTACGTCATCAAGCTGCATGCTTGTCAGAAACTTCTTAGCCGGGAAGGGAGCGGTGGCACGTGCGCCATTGGGGGGTGTCGTATTGGTACTGAGGAAGGAACTTCCAGCCATGGTCAGCTACGAAGTTCACCGCTTCCAGGATGGAGTTTGTATACCCCGATTAATTGCGTCCGATCGGACAGAATTAGCGATTCGACTGACTGTTTTTTTAAACAAGTGCCAAAATCAGAGGTCTGGTAGTACCGTACCGCCAAAATAGGGTGTTGTCCGATCGGACGCAATTGCGGTTAAGTGCGATTCTTTGACGTAGCGTTTGTATGCATTTTACAAAATCGGGAGCTAAATGCCGACCATTCCTAGTGGACTTATACGCCCCTTTTATCAGCAAAGGACCAAACTTATACACCCCTTTTGTTAACGTCTGGTAGTACCGTGCTGCCAAAGCTGTCGGGTAAATACAAATGCGATCCAATTACGTGCGATTTACCCAAATCAGATTTTGTTTTCTGGTAGACTACGAGAAACACTGAAAACAAAGCAAATTTCTGACAAAACCAGAGAACTAGCCCTACCAAGTTTCTCAAGGTGCTAAACGGATAAAAGTTTTAACATTCGAATGGCCAAGCTTTGACAAGTAGAGCAAGTGACGTTCCAATTCTATTTGCTTCTACTTTCTATGACGTGCATTAACAGGCTGTGCCTGTAAGAAGAGGGAATGTTCACCCCTTCCATACTGAAATGAGGTATAAATGTAGCCGTGCATCAGAAATTTGGCTCGAAAATTAATATAGGCGATCCTAGTATAGCCACCCGAATATCTAGAAATCCCGGCTATCGCATGACTGTAACGATTCGAGTCTCTTAAGTAAGACTATTATACCGTAAATCTATTATTGTTGTAGCTATCGGGGCCAAACGGGCTGGTCGGTCGTTTCGTGATTGTACTTCAAATCTGGACGCATAGTAAAAGGTTCCAAAAGATTTCCTAGGTGGGTGGGTCCTGATAGATGGTGACATCCGTCCCGGAAACTTCTAGCTTAATGTCGATTGATTTGAAAATTGGCTTGTAGAGCTTTCTAACGATATGCTGCAGTGCGATAGGGTCGAAATATCGGATTTAGGGAAAATTCCCGACCGACCACCAAATTTGGGGTTTTTTTGCAAAACGCGGAGTTATCCCAAACTTTTTTGCATTTGCAACTCTTTGTTGCAAAAAGCGGAATTCCTGGAATCTTTGTTGAAAAACGCGGAGTTCCGTCCTTCGCGGGCCACACCAACAACACACATGCGCACACTGAGCAAACGTGTATTTTCAAACATCCACCCTGCTATTCATGCCAATTTCTAGATCACGATAACCGCGTAGGGCATCACTAACTAGATCCTGGGGCGAGTCTCAGCTCCGTACTGAGCAGAGCAGCCATGGTGATCGACATTTCGTAGGGAGGAGTATACGGGTGCGAAACTAAAGCACGAACAAATTCGTCATCTTCATTAGAATCACAATTAACATGACTGGTAGGGTTCTTTGTCTTCCACATTAGCAACAGCGTCTCCAACTTCTGAACAACTTCTTCCAACGAACCATAGAGCTCCTCGAGAATGAGAGTGCGAGATCGATATGCCTCGTTTAGAGATATCGTTGCTCCACGGATGCGCTTGATATGTTCGACAAGAACATGTCCACTTATACGTGGGTCACTTGCCACTAAAGATCGGATTAGCTCGTCCTCCCGTACTTGAGAAGCTGTTAACCGCGATCGTCCTGTACACATATTGTGAACGAAGTTGCAGTGACTGATAAAGTAGCCGCTCCGTGCATGCCCCTGTGATCTTCGCCTTGTAACTTCGAAGCGACAATCCCCTCCACTGGCACGCTGATATTTCAGTTTTGCTCCCCCTCGATTTTCTGCAGCTAGCTTTACAACCATGTTATGACTAACCGCAAACTGGCGCATCGCTTAGGTGCATGACGTCTAGTCTGGAAAGCACGCGCCCACGCTGATGCCGTCTGCCTCTACAACAGGGACAGGTGATGAAGACGTGGGCGACGACACTATCGACGCCATGCTGTGTAGGTCGCACAAATCGATTCAGCCGATGTGCTCCACGTGTTCCCATCAACTCCGCGTTTTTCAACAAAGATTTCAGGAACTCCGCTTTTTGGAACAAAGAGTTGCAAATGCAAAAAAGTTTGGGATAACTCCGCGTTTTGCAAAATACCCCCAAATTTGGCCCCTTATAACAGGCAAGGCCTGTTAACGAATTGACAAACCTGGATTCTTGTTGTATGGAAGTTTACGTGCAGTCGCACTTGCCGAGCTGTTTACTGAGCCATATTGTGGCTTAACATCTCCGATGCTGTTGCAGGTTTTGTGGTGTCATTCCTCGCAGATGCCTTTCAGCCACTGCTCTGTGTCTACCTGAGCTTCAATGACGATCAGTGCACAGCTACACTTTGATTTATCAAGTTACCCGGAGTTATTAGTTTTATTAGTGGACTGCTGCCAGATTTCTATCCGATCCAGAGTTTCCACCGCAAGTCGTACATGCTTGGTGGCTAGATTTTCGCCTATATGGCATTGATGGCTCTTAATACTGTGGCATTGATCGATAGCAGCACGGGACTGATGAACTCTAGCGTCCGAACGTTTTACGGAGGAGCACTTTACGCGCTTTTGATGATGGCAGCTAGCTTGGGAATTACAGTGGCATCGGTCACAGCATTTGGGTTTGTAGTGGAGTTGTCGCAACGTGAACCAATTCACGAACGTGTCACACTGCTGGTGCAGTATTTACTGGCACAAGAGACAGTGACGCTGTTGGCAGACATTATGATATCGTTGCTGGGAGGCATCAAACGACAGGTCAGTTGTATTTGGCTGATAACAGCCGCAAAGATTGCTTTCCGTCATGTTGACGCCTCACGCAACACTCAACAAGTTTACTCCATTTGCTGCCCAGTGTTGGCTATTCCTTTCATTTTCCTTTCCTGCATCTTGTTCACAGATCTCCAAGAATCCAAGGCCCCGCACTCATTCAATCGGCATGGCTGAAGAAGACGTTCAAGCTCTGGTCGTAGACAACGGTTCCGGTATGTGCAAGGCTGGCTTTGCTGGCGATGATGCCCCACGTGCTGTATTTCCGTCGATCGTGGGTCGCCCCAAGCATATGGGTATCATGGTCGGTATGGACCAGAAAGACACGTACGTCGGTGACGAGGCCCAATCCAAGCGTGGTGTATTGACACTCAAGTACCCCATCGAGCATGGAATCGTGACGAACTGGGACGACATGGAAAAGATCTGGCATCACACCTTTTACAACGAGCTCCGTGTAGCACCCGAGGACCACCCTGTGCTTTTGACTGAAGCGCCGCTCAACCCCAAAGCCAACCGAGAACGCATGACACAGATCATGTTTGAGACGTTCTCTGTGCCTGCCATGTACGTGAATATTCAAGCCGTGTTGTCTCTATATGCATCTGGCCGCACCACAGGCTGCGTACTCGACTCAGGTGACGGTGTCACCCACACGGTGCCTATCTATGAGGGTTACGCTATTCCAAGCGCCATCATGCGTCTGAACCTGGCTGGACGCGATTTAACGGACTACATGATGAAGATTCTGACGGAACGTGGTTACTCGTTCACCACGACAGCCGAGCGTGAAATTGTGCGCGACATCAAGGAGAAATTAACGTATATCGCCCTGGACTTTGACCAAGAAATGAAGACAGCTGCCGAGTCTTCGGGACTTGAAAAGAGCTACGAATTGCCTGATGGCAACGTTATCGTTATAGGTAACGAACGCTTCCGTACCCCTGAGGTGCTGCTCCAGCCTGACCTCCTTGGCAAAGAGGCTCTGGGCATCCATGAGTGCACGTTCCAGACCATCATGAAGTGCGATGTCGATATCCGCAAGGACTTGTACTGCAATGTTGTGCTGTCAGGTGGTACCACCATGTACCCGGGTATTGGTGAGCGCTTAACCAAGGAGCTGACAGCTTTAGCCCCATCCTCCATGAAGATCAAGGTGGTCGCCCCGCCAGAACGTAAGTACTCGGTCTGGATCGGTGGTTCCATTCTATCGTCTTTGTCGACATTCCAGCAGATGTGGATCTCGAAGGCCGAGTATGACGAGTCAGGACCGTCCATCGTACATCGCAAGTGTTTCTAATGATTCACGGGACACACTCTGAAAGCTACCTTCGTTAGTGTCTTTGATTCGGCGAGCACATTTTACTTGTGCATTTGCTTTAAATTCTAGAGTACTAAATTTAGCATTCAAGTGTTGTTGTTGAATAAGTTTTTGATTCTTGGAGCAAAGGCAAATGGTATCTAGGAACCCATCACAGACCTGGAAAGGAGATACCCAAAGTACTCTCGTTCAGATTTCTGGTAGACTACGAGAAACACTGAAAACAAAGCAAATTTCTGACAAAACCAGAGAACTAGCCCTACCAAGTTTCTCAAGGTGCTAAACGGATAAAAGTTTTAACATTCGAATGGCCAAGCTTTGACAAGTAGAGCAAGTGATGTTCCTGGGCTATTTGCTTCTACTTTCTATGACCTGCATTAAAATGTAGTGGTGTATGTGAAGCATCCAAAAAGAGGGGTACAAGTTGTGCGTATTGTGGTAAGTCTTCAAGTATTGACCTCGTGGTCATTTGGGGTCCATCAGTCGAATTTGGAGGGGTGGAATAGGATTGGGTCGTGCAAATGGAGAGCGTAATACCGTGAAAATATTGTACGAACAGTTAAACAAACAAGTTAATGACAATATGCATTTTACCACCGTAACTTCAAGTTTACTGCTGATCCATTGTTGAGCTTATCTGGTTTGACGAGAAAGCAGTTGCTTGTATCTTCCATTCGGGAGTTGCATGAGCTCGTCGTGTGTACCAAGCTCGATAATAGTTCCATTGTCCGTCACAGCGATGAGGTCCGCATTGCGAATCGTAGAGAGTCTGTGAGCCACAACGATCGTGGTGCGTTGCTTGAGCTGCAATAGCCGGTTTAGCGAAGCCTGTACGACCCTTTCACTCTCGTTGTCTAGAGCACTGGTTGCTTCGTCCAGCAGTAAAATGTCGGGATCCCGCAAGATTGCACGCGCCAAAGCAATCCGTTGCTTTTGGCCACCGGAAAGTTGGCCGCCGCGATCACCAACATTGGTTTCGAACCCGTCGGGAAGATTCCGAATAAAGTCAAGCGCGCTTGAATCCTTGGCGGCTTGAATAATCTCCTCGCGGCTCGCAGTAGGTTTACCAAGTGCAATATTCTCAGCAACGGTTCCTGCAAAAAGCACTGGCTCCTGGCTCACGAGTGAAATGCGGTCACGAAGCCACGGAAGCTGCAGTTGACGAAGGTCGACACCGTCTAAAGTCACCATTCCAGCGTGAGGATCGTAGAACCTCTCCAGTAACGCTATTGCAGTACTCTTTCCACATCCACTACCTCCAACGAGCGCCACAGTTTGACCAGGTGCAATCTTCAAGTTGTATCCTTGATAAATCGGAGCGTCCGGTCTTGACGGATATGCGAATCGCACCTCGTGAAATTCTAGACTTCCCTTGACTGGGGAGATAGTATGGCCATCCATGGAGAGTGCGTCAATAAGCGGAGCGCGATCTATGATCTTGAAAATGTTCTCAGCCGATTGCTGGGCCTTTTTCGGATCGGTAGCTCCTTGTGCTGCAGAACCTATGGAGAAAGAGCTGAGCGAGAAGACCATTAGCACTGCAAACATGTCTTCGAAAGTAATAGTGCCTTTCGAAATCCACCTGGCACTAACGTAGAACAGTAAGGCTGCAACAAGTAGCATCACTCCAAGAGAGAATCCAAACGCAGCACCAGCCACCACTCCCGCTCGCGTATCAGTTTTCTTCGACATTTCAAGGTATTCTTTGTACTTGCAAGCTAAATCTCGTTCCAAGCCGAGAGACGCCACCGTCCGAATCGAATCTATAGCATTTGTGAGCAGAGCTCCAGCAGTGGCGTCGGCATCGTTGTTCTTCTTGGACGTGGAGTCGCCGTCAGCCACGGACTTGTTGACCAGAAAGGAGGAGATCGTTAACAGAGGTGCCGCGGCCAGTAGAATCAGCGTCATTTGCCAGCTAAAGTAGAAGCAAACCGCGAAGACAATCACCAGTGTCGTCAAGTTCACGACCAGGCGATTCAATGTCTCGGATGTCATAGCCTTCAATGTGGCAGCATCACTGGACAGGCGAGACAGAAGAGCTCCAGATGCATTTTCTGGCATGTCAAACCACCCGATATCTTGATGCAGCATGGCACTAAATGTCTCGAGGCGAACGCGACCAATGAGTCTTTCTGAAGCAACAGCGAAACAGTATTGCTGTAGGAGTGTCGATAGACCGTAGATAACACCTAGCGCAACGAAACCTAGTGACCAGTAGCGCGCATCATGAATCATTTCGTGCTCAGTCTTGGTATAGTCGAAAAAGAGTACTGTGATCTTCGCCATCATGACTCCCCATGCTGGAAACACACCAGCGTTTAGAATTGCCCCAATACCACCTGCAACAAGAAACTTCCACTCTGGGGATGCCATCTTCCTCACTCGATCCATCACCGCAGTTGGTTGGGATGTTGCTGTTTCTGCTTCAGGTTTAGCATTATCGTCCTCTGTCTTTGCTGCCATCGAATTTTTGGTTGTCATCTCGGATGCAACTAGATCCTTGGGATCCGTTAATTCAGACACTTCAGTGTCATCCTTGTCTGGAGAGATTTGGGAATCCACCAACTTGCGGTATTGACCATTGGAGATTTTCATGAGCTCATCGTGCGAACCGATTTCGGCGATGATCCCGTTGTTGTGGACGACAATTCGATCGGCATTCCGAATCGTCGAAAGGCGATGTGCGATCACAATTGTAGTGCGTTTGGAACGAGCGAGCAGATGATCAAGAGATTTTTGCACAATGTACTCACTTTCAGTGTCCAGAGCACTGGTAGCTTCATCCAGGAGAAGAATTGGTGGTTTTTTTACGATTGCTCGAGCGATAGCAATACGCTGCTTCTGGCCTCCAGATAATTGTGTACCGCGTTCTCCTACCTCTGTGTTAAAGCCTTGAGGAAGTTCTTGGACAAAGTTGAGCGCATTGGCCATCCGAGCAGCTTCCATAACTTGGTCATCTGACGCCTGCGGGCAACCGTGACGAATATTTTCCATGATAGTTGTGGGAAATAGCACTGGTTCTTGGCCTACAAGACCAATCTGCTGACGGAGCCACTTCACATTCAGTTCACGCACATCAACTCCATCGACAGACACAGTGCCACTTAGTGGGTCGTAAAATCGCTCGAGAAGGGAAACGATGGTGCTCTTTCCACTTCCACTTGGCCCCACAAGCGCCACAGTCTCTCCAGCTCTTACGGTCAGTGAGTAATTGCTACATACATGGGCATCTGGTCGTGAAGGGTAGGCAAATGAGACGTCCTTGATCTCAATCTCCCCCGACACGTTTTCTAGGATTTTTCCATCGTCACGGAGAGGATCAATTAAAGACACACGGCGAATTGTTTGGAATACGTCGTAGGCTGCGGCTCTGGCAGCAACGACCGCCTCAGCACTAGGTGCAGCCTGCCCGATAGCCATCGATCCAGTTAAAACTGCAGCGAAGACCACCACTACGCGTCCACCGTCATAGCATCCAGATCCAGTACACTTATCGTCATCCAACTGGTCGTTGGCAACCTTGTGAGCTCCGTAAAACATGCCCACCGCGTAGGTACAGAGCATGGTGAAGAACATGAGACCCGTTCCCCACCCAACTGCGAAGCCCTTGTTGATTCCAGCTCGTGCAGCCGAGTCCAGAGCCTTCTTGTACTTATCGATAAAGTAATTGCAAGCGTTGAACGTGTGAACAGTACGTACATTGCTCAATGACTCTTGAGCGATGGCACCGGCCTGGCCGTAGGCCTCGATACCTGTCTGCGTAGCTTTCGTTACCGCCTTCATCGAGAGAAAAGCTGTATAGGCAACGAAGGGCATCAATGCGATCAGTATCAGAGCCATATCCCAGCCTTTGATAAGCCCAATAGTGACCCCAGACATAGCCATCGAAAAGCTGTGTACACCGTCACCAATCTTGCGGCCCATTCCTTCATGAATCGTTACGGCTGCTTCGATAATTCGTGTTGACAACTGCATCGGTTCATTCACGTCAAACCACCCGATTTCCTTCGTCACAATCGAGGTCATATAGGCACTGCGAATCTGCTTCACTTGACGCGAAGCAGTCGTTGACCAACACGCAACCTGAAGGAACCCAGCTATCATAGCAGCTACGGCGACATAGACGTAGTTGAGCACAGCATCGTCAACTTTCTCCACAATGCTGGTCGAAGAATCTGATGGGTTTAAACCGTTCAACACGTCTCCAATCAGCACAATCTGTAATGGTTGAGCCATTCCAGCAACAGCAGCACCAATCGTGCCGGCGATCATCAGCATTCGATCTTTACCATCCGCAAAGGACAGTAATTCACTCAAGGAGACTAATTTCCCGCCCACTTTGGGATCCACATCAGAGTTGCCGGTGGCATTCTCGAACACAGGAACGTCGTCGTCGTCTTTGTTCGCCGTTTGCACGGGCGGATCCTTCGGTGAATTCGCCGCGATGTAGTCTGTCGGTGCCATTGACAACCTCGAACAATGTATCGAAGTAGCGAAATTGTCGAGTAGTTGGTGAATTGGTTGAGAGCACTGAAGTTTAGGAATGACATGGAGGACGGGCTCGAAGCGAGTACGTGGCATAATCTTGATGTTTATCCGCCACGTGATCATGCACTGAAAATTTCATGACAGATCTCCAGTGTAATCATCGTGCTTATGCCACCACGGTACATGCTAAAACACAAGGCAACAACTTTGTGTTGTTGATCTCATTCATAAATCAGACTACAACACAACAGCAGCGGACGGTAACGCAAACGACGACGATGACTAGCAAAGCAGCACTTCAACAAAGCCTCTTCGACGATTTCAGCGTTCGATTGGCTAGAGTTGAGGCTCATCTGGGTCTGAATGCTGCTACTGAAGGCATGGCTCCTCAGATCGATGCCTACGACGTATATGTGGAAGAATGCTTGCCTCCTTTCCTGATCGCGTGTGAAAAGTTAGGAGACCATACTAGTCAACTAGGTGGGCTGCTCCAGAAGGCGTTCACTGCACAGCGTGCATTTCTGCTATTGGCCAGCCGATGCAAACAACCACCAACGATAACTCCTGCAGATTTCGAGAGTCTTACAGAGGTACAATCCTGCGTGGAGGAGATCAGCAAGATGCGCGATAACCGCAGCGAGTTCACTAATCACCAAAATATGGTGTACGAAGCAATCCAAGCACTTGGCTGGCTGTGTGTCGAGCGCACACCCAAGCCCGCGGTGGACTCGTTCGTTGATGGACTGGACTTTTGGGGTAACAAGATTCGCGTGCAGTTCAAGACATTCAACCCTCATATTGACTTCGTTGTCACTTTGAAGAACTTGCTGACACAACTCGCCCAGTACATTAAAATCTACCATCTTGTTGGCGTGACATGGAACCCCAAGGGCATTGATGTGTCCAAGTACACACCTGCACAAGCGATGCCTCTTACTAAGGTGGACCCTGGCAGGGGCTTGGCTAATGCACTTGACGACATTAAGTCTGCTGGTATGAGTACAGGTTTTAAGATGGACATGCCAACGAATCGTAAGGATGTTGCTCTAGCTAAGAAGTCAGCCAACCCAGTCAAATTCGTGAAACGTGCCGTCTGCGAGGAGCGCAACGGTAACTGGCACATTGAATATCACGAGGGCTATGGCGAACCACTTACCGTCAGGGATATAAGCATAAAGCAGCAAGTGTATATCTTCGGGTGCGAGGGGACCACAATTCTGTTGGAGGGCAAGGCCAAAAACATCGTGCTTGATTCGTGCAAAAAGACGAAGCTTATATTCGACGACACTGTATCGGGTATCGAGATCGTAAATTGCAAAGGTGTGCAGGTGCAATGCAAGGGTGTGGTGCCATTCGTGTCGATTGATAAGACGGACGGTTGTCTCGTGTACATCACGTGGGAGGGTCGAGAGGTACAATTTGTGACGTCCAAGAGCTCTGAGATGAATGTGGTGCTCCCGGATAATGCCGACAGCGACAACTTTGTGGAGAAGCCAATTCCAGAGCAATTTGTGCACAAGATCACTGCCGACTTGGCCATCTCGTCCGACGTTTCATCTTTGTATTCGTAGTTATCCTATCAATTTCGTCACGTGTTTAGATCATTCTTTTCTTGCGAACCATCTTGTTCTATTGGGAGGTTGATGCTTTCGGGGTGAGAATGTCGTAGTTTGCCCATCTGCCCACAGATCTTGAATGCTCGTCAGTTTGGTTGGCGGCTACAAGTTACACTCATTGCGATTAAGAACAAGATAGCACGGTCAATACAGTACTTTGTGAAATAGAAAGATGACAGTGCTTTAGTTTCATTACCTGCACAATGTTATTGAAAGGACCCCCACGCGAAGTCATTTTCTGGCATCGGTGTTGACTCCGATTTCTTAGGTCCAGAGGTCTCCGTCGAACCTGCACCCGGAGTGGGAGGTGCCGACCCGAAGGCGAAGGGGTCATTTGGAACAGGGTTACCAACCTTCGTTCCAAACGGCTGCGGGGGTGGTGGGTCTTGTGACGTGGCAGCACCAAAGGTACCCCAGCCCCCGCTAGATGCACTGTTGTGAGATTGCATCAACGACGGGTCCGCGCTCTTCGGGGGTGTCGTTGATGCTGAAGCAGTGCCTAGTTCTCCCACAGTTAACGCACCCTTCGATAATGCGAACGCAGGGTTCTTTGGGTCAAGTCCTCCTGAGAATGTCGGACCATTCGACTGCTGAATAATGCTCCCCGCTGCCGACCCACCCGATTTAACTGCTACAAGTCGCTCAACCACATCCGCTTTCTTCGCCATTAATTGCACTGTCTGGTGCTGCAGCGCCATCAGCTCCTGAGTCAAGCTACTCGAGACTTTCAGTAGCTCATCACGTGGACCTGCATCTTGCGCCACTTCCGACGCTACACTTCTCATCTGTGCATCAATCTGCAAGCTCTGAATCTCCTGTTTCGCCGTAAGAACATGCTTCTGCAGCAAGTTTCTCAGATCCTCCAGAGCATCCAGTGATCTCGTGGAACTCGGAACAGGAAATCCCAATCCGTCCACTTGATCCGCAATACGTTCCACACACGCATGTAAACTCTGCAACGTCCTCATTTCTGACTGATCCACCCTCGACAGTCCTTCTGCTTCATGTTGTTTGTTCCGGATCTCCGTCGTCACCAATTCAGTCAGCGATTTCGAGTCAATTAGTGGCGTTCCTGAAGTAACAGATGACGAGGTATCGAATGCAATGTGTGGATTATTAACTGACGACATCTTGGTCGCGTCTGATTGATCGACGATGGGAAAGTTGAAGCTTGGACGTCTCTCGGGCGTCAAGTCCAGCGTTGGGAAGAGATAAATGGGGAATTTGAGCGGGATCTTGACCAGGTTGCGCTTGGTCATGCACACGATAAAGTGCATCCCCATGACGAACTCCGTCTCGTTCATGTGGTCGCCATCTCGTAGCAGTTGCAGCCCCTTGAGGCGACTGTAGAGCTCCTGCACCTGCTCCTCCGAGAGACTGGACTTGCGGAAGAACTCGAGCGCCGCGTCACGCGAGATGGAGCCGTCAGAGCCGCTCAGTTTAGCGAAGAAGGCACGGTAGCGATTGCCCTCGAGCTCGATCATCGTGTAGAGCTGCGTGTCCAGCTCATCGTCCGAGGGAGGAGCAGGGAACGACGCGAACGACATGAGTCTAGTCTGAAGTAACGGTTACACTGAATTAAGTATGATCCATGTGGTCCACATGACGGAACTTCAATTGGGGTTAGAAATGGCTTGTTGCATTTCTAAATTCAAATTTGAAACGACCGCGAATATGACGTCAACGTCTGCAAGGCCCAAGAAGCGATCGGTATGGCGCTCGGAGCGACAGGATGTAAGACACGAAGGTGTGAAGACAATTGGATTTCAGATCCGGTCGGCCACAGGAGCAGCAGGAACGGGGTCCACGAACCACCTACTTCAGTACGCGACACATTCGTGTTGGCAGAGCTACGTGCGACCGAAGGAGACGCTGGTGTTGGCGCTGTACGAGCTGCAATTACTGTGAAGTATAGAAATCGAAAGGTTATTAAATGCTCATGTTATGGTATTTGTTATAGAGAGACGAAGACGTTGCTGTCGGAAGTTCGGATTCTCAATAAGGTTTGACAGGCTTAATATTTAGTACAGGTGCAGCTTATTGAGTGTTTTGCCACAGAATGCATGTGCTGTGAGTGTGAGTGTGGCGGTGGAGAACCGACCGAGATCCTACGTTCATGGTATGTCGAGGTAGAGGGTTTCGCTGGAATTGCGCTGACAAGTGAATTGGTACAGTGAAAAGACTGGAGAATTTGCCGCATCACCGGGAAGTGAGTGTTACGTTACCATTCTTCCCGTGCAATTTTATCAGGTGTGTTACTGTAGGTACATATATTTGGTTTGGTTTGGTTGACTTTTCTTTGACAGACTTCGATTTGAGCGCGGTGTGCTGCCTTCTGTTGCTGTTTATGCGTACGTTTGTCGTCTTTTGATTTATTCAGATGATGTGGTTAACGTATCGGTATTACGATGTGTAGCGTTAAACCTCTTGGCATTCCCAGTGATGATATTGAAGCCGAGTCCGGTCCCTCGCTTTGCACAGTGCTGAGTCACACTCCTGAGGTAAGGAGAAGACAATGTGAAATCATCCCTTACTGATGTAAATGCATTGCAGAACCTATTATTCGGATCTTCTTTGCCGGCTAGCCAGTCCTTCATGGACTGCCTCAGTGACCACCGTTCCGGGTACGTTCACTGCAATAACAAGGTGACAACGTCTATAGCTACTTAGTGAACAATATTCTATTGTAACAGTTCACCAGAGTGGATGGCAAGACAACGTGCATACTTGCTAGATGAGCGAATTGCACGTTTAGAAGCCTCGCTTTTCGGCTGACACGATGTACTGGTAATAATTTTCACGTAAGAATTGGGTTGGTTCACACGTTTCAATCGAGACATCAGGTTTTGGCTTCGATCACTATCTGAAAAGAGTATAACTGTATATGTTACCTAATTATTGCATGGGCTACAGCAGCGGGAGCTGTACAGAGGTATCATTCTCGCTTACAATTTGAAGTCAGCGTGGCAAGAGTTATTAGGCGTGGAGCAATTGAAATCATATTCCTCTTTTTCTGATTATTGCACTGATTTCGCGAATAAGTAAGTTTCTACATGAATTCTAATTCAAAAGGAGGCAATGGTTCAATTACATCACAAACTATTCCTCTTCTCTCGTTTCCAGGTTCATACGCCACTGTAAATCGAATGAAACCACCATTTGTGAACGACATCCAACCAAAGTAATAATAGTCAGTGTCAGCCAAGCAGTACGTTGTAGTCATCGTCCAGGTTTTTAGATATGTTTTGTCCCCCGTTTTTCATTCAAATTGTCAAATAAGCCATTCGAAACATTCTACTTAGTCATCATGTGCTGAGCTCGAAATGATAGCAATGATTGCGTGGTATCCCTGGACCAATGTGTTACTAGTATATAAGTTATCTGTTAACATGCTTCCACGTATGACGAGATTTTGTATGGATGTTCAGAAAAATCGTCAATGGATATGATAACACCAGCTCGGTAAGAAACTTAAAAAATGTGTTTGTAGAGATAGGAACTATGAAGCGATGTTAATTTCCAAATGCAAATATCAATGAGCTCATGAAGACAGCTTTTCTTGTCGCTGAAGCTTGTTTAAAATGCTATCACTGAATTGGAGAGTCCTTTTCGATCTCAGTTGGGGATTCGGTCGGCTCTACTAGATTCTCCTCCATCGCTGCTGGCATCGCAGTATGGCGATGCGATAACCATGCGAACACTCCGACAACGAGAAATAACGCAGGAATGATACCATACGAACTCACCTTCCACATCGTCCGCACACCATATTCATCATATATGTACCCTCCAACGAGAGAAGCAATGCCAGACCCAATGCCGCGTTGAATAGCCGACAGTAGGCCAATCATTGTACCAGCTGCTCCTTTTGGAGCGGCGACATAGAGGTAAGTGGTCAACGTGGCCGCCAAAAGTCCGAACGTAATGCCATGGAGCATCTCGAGAGGCACGACGTACCAAGGATTCTCCATGTAGGCATAAACGACAGCTCTCACAAAGAGAGCGACAATGACAATGGCGAGACACACAGCATCACCAAATCGTTGAATCATGACGTTCGAGAGGAAAAAGATTGGGATTTCGGACAGCGTCTCCACCGCGACAAAGACACTTACAATGGTAGCCCCGTCGTCTGATAGATCGTATACGTTCAGGAACAGATAGCTATCGATGAACCCGCCGCTTACACCTGTCCCCAGTGCAACAAGGAATAGTACAAGAACATCCGGTCGGCGCGAAATGAGCTTGGCGCTGATCCAGAGAAGACCATTCTGACGAGACTGTTCATTGACATCTCCGTAGCCAGCAGGTATATAGCAAACCAACACGAACAGCGATATCCACGAGACACCAAGCATCATAGTAAAGCACCACTTGATTCCGACTGCAGATGCCATCATCCCTGAGATATATCCACCAACACCATATCCAAGTGCTCCATATAGTCTTTGTTTGCCGAAATCACCTCCATATCGAGAGGTAAGCTTCAGTGCTGCCAGATCCAGCAGTGCATTTGTCGGCATCATCTGAAGATATGCAAGGAAAACAATGACACACATGAGTGGGAACGAATCCACAAATTGAATTGTGAATACGAGAAGTGCCGAGGTGATGTGGCACACTACGTGAACTTGTTTGTGGCGATGAAGGGTATCAGCAATTGCACCCCAGGTTGGTGGTCCAAGAAGTGTACACAGGCACGGAATCGCCAGTAAAATGCCGATTTTACTAGTGGCAAAACCCTTCCCTTCGAAAAAGATCTACTCCATGTCCAGTTAGTGTTCACAAATTCATTTCAAAGTGTATTCTGAATAAATACCTACGTACCGATAGATACGCGATAAGTGAGTTGCAATAGTAATGTAAAACGAAGAGCATTTTCAGTGGAATGAGCTCCTTAGTCTCGCCTGCATCAAGCAAGAACATCAGACGACAGTGCATCTTGGCCTTTGCTTCAAGTGTAGTTCTCTCGAAAATATTCGCGAAATAACCGTAACCTTAGTACCGCACACTAAGCGATCTTGCGCTGAGATGAGGGCGCCACTGGTACACGCAACCGAGTTGCAATCGTCGAAGTGAATCATCGTACGGTGGGATGTAAACTGCAACTTCATCCACGAATCAACGAGTTAGAACTCCGGATTAGGCGCTGACTATTCTGTTTCAGTGTTACTACCTGTCTAAAGCAGTGATCATAGACGAAAAGCTCCACATTAAATGGAACTAAATTATCAGTCCTAAGAGATGGTTTGGACGTTGACATCGACATAACTACCGTCACTAATAGACATGTTTAACGATATTCATGGTAATGTAGTGCAATGGCGTACACAAAGATTGGTGTCATCGATTGGGGTAGCATCAGTTATTGGACAGTTAAATCTTTTCTGCGATCTGCTGGCGACGAAGATTGTTCAACAAGTTGTTCTTCTAGCTCCACAGTTGATGTTTGGTGCCGACGAGCGAGGCATGCAAAATCCCGACTAACACGAGTGATGCTGGGACGATAGCGAATGCCGCCACCTTCCACATCGTTCGCACACCATACTCATCGTAGATGTAACCTCCCGTAAGAGAAGCAATTCCTGCTCCAATACCTCGCAAGAAAGCTGAAAGCAACCCGATCATCGTTCCAGCAGCACCTTTTGGTGCAGCGCCGTAGATGTATGTCGTCAATGTTGCGACTAGCAATCCAAAAGTGACGCCATGAAGCGTCTCTAGCGGCACTACGTACCAAGGCTGCTCCATGTAGGTATAAACCATATCACGAGTGAAAAATGCAGCAATGACAAATGTGATACATATTGCAGTCCCAAATCGCTTAACCAGTGCACTCGAGATGAAAAATAGCGGGATCTCGGACAGCGTCTGCACTGCCACAAATATACTCACAATTGTCGCGCCATCATCCGATAAATCGTACACATTCAAAAACAGGTAGCTGTCGATAAACCCACCGTTCACTCCTACGACAAGAGCGATAATGAACAGGACAAGCACGTCCGGCCGTTTGCAAATGTGTTTGACACTACTACGAAAAAGCTCCTTTTGATGAGGATGTCCGTCGTCGTCACCAAATCCAGCGGGAATGTACCGAATCAGTAACAATAATGTAATACACGAAATGCAGAGCATCATAGTGAAACACCACTCGATCCCGATCGCAGACGCCATCATCCGGAAATATAACCACCGACGCCATACCCACGCGCCATAAAGTCTTTGTTTGCCAAAATCCCCTCCATGTCGCCCAGTGAGCTTCATTGCTGCCAGATCAAGCAACGCAAGAGTTGGAACCATTTGACAGTAGGCTGCAAAGACTGTAACACACATCAGCGGAAATGACCTCACAAACTGGATCGAAAAAATGAACAGTGCCGAGGTAACGTGGCACAGTATGAGGATTTGTTTGTGACGATGCAGCGCGTCGGCGACCGCACCCCAGGCTGGAGGCCCGATGATGGTGCAAATACATGGAATTGCTAGCAAGATGCCGATTTCACTCTTGGAAAAGTTGGTCTCTTCAAGAATATCTAAACCAGCAAAATGTAAAATAAGTATCTAGACATAATCGACAACTGCCTCTCGGAATGATACACACCGGTAGATATGCTACTAGTGAGTAGCAATAGTTGTGGACGACAAAGAGCATCTTGAGCGAGATAAGTTCCTTCGCCTCGCCTGCGTCGAACAGGAACATCAAGCGGCAGCGCATGGCGAATACGCAATGGTTTTGTGTCTTCTCTCAAATAATCGGAAATGC
>VOQZ01000924.1:0-41750 GCA_008079305.1 Phytophthora palmivora
GCCGAATGGCAAAATCTTGCTTATCTGGCGACAACAGACTCGGCGAACGAAACGCGCTCGGACCAAGGGGAACGCCCAGAGTACATGACACCAATATCAATTTTGAGACGATCGGAAGAAGCGTCAAAAGGTGCCAAGATTGCGATTGTGATAGGATCGAACTCACCGCAGAAATGGGAATCAGTTTGTGAGCGAGTTCCCGAGAAGGAAGATCGGCCTGTCTACCCGGACGCATCTACAGCAGCAGACATAATTTCAGTTGATCTCAAGATGAATGGTAAAGATTGCATAATGGAAGGTGAACATCTGTACGCAGGGGACGTTGAAGATCAGATGGCAATACTGCCTGATGTAACTCCAACTACGAAGTCAAAATCGAAGATCTTCACGTTGGGGACGCCAAGATCAATACATCCCGAATAAATCAAGCGCCTGTTGGATATTATCTGGAGAAGTAAACATCTCCTAATCGGGAAGGTAACGCCTTACCACCAGCGGCGAAAGGTGTAGTGTGTGACATCGATGTTGGAAATACTGAGCCAGTCGCCCAGCGCTGTCGTAAGGTGGCCATACAATTTCGCGAGAAACTGTACCAGTTGATTAAGGGACTTTTGTAGGCCGAGATGATCCGACATTCAACATCTCCATGGGCATACCATAGTTGTGATCATCAAGAAGAATGGTGTCGACATTCGACTATGCATCGACTACCGTGTGGTTATCAGCTTGACGAGGCTTATGGTATATCCGATGCCTCTGATCAACGACCTCCTTGATGATCTCGACAAGTTCTCGGTATTGCTCGCTGGACATGGCCAGCGGCTTCTGGGTGGTCCCCATGACAGATCGAGCCCGGCGATCTCAGCTTTCATACCCCGTTTGGGCTGTTTGAGTGGAATCGAATGCCTTTAGGGCTCCAGAATGCACCTCAGATCTATCAAAGGTTGCTAGATAACGCACTGTACGGGTTTGTGAAGGTCTTGAATGACCAAGATCAATGCGATTCAGGGGATGTTTTTGAAACGGGAACTCCCAATCTCGAGAGAACGACATCGGTGTTGGGATGCCGTTCTTATATCGATGACATTGTGGTAACAGGAATTCGTGGAATACGCTGTGTAAAAGATGGAGAGATTGTTGTATGCATGTAATGAGCGGAATTTATCGGTCAGTGTGACCAAGATCTGCTGGAAGTGGATTATCTTGGACACTGTGTGTCAGCTAAAGTTCTCGAAGCACACCCGAAAGATTTGTCCACCCTGATGGAGCTGCCATTTCCTAACACATTGAGATCAATGCAATCGTTCCAGGGTAGCCTCAATTACTACAGCCGTTTTATCGAAGTTCTTGCGATCTACGCATCTGTGCTATACGAGCTCAGGGAGGCAGATATCTATGAAACCACCAGGAAGGCAAGATCGACTGGGGTCGACCACGACAATACCTCGCAGGATGAAGGTTGCAAGTGGGACAGAGCCAAAACAGCTTTCGCCATGTTGAAGAACAAGATCGTGAAAGCTCCGATCATACAACACTTCGATGTAGATCGACAACCGGTGGCGGTAGTATACGCTAGCAAGTGGGCGATCTCAGCTGCGCTGATGCAAGAGCACGATGGCGTATATAAGCCGGTGCCTTTCACTAGTCGCACACTCAACCGAACGAGATCAACTATGGTATGGTCGACAAGGAAGTGTTGGCTATGCGCAGGATACTAGATATCTGCTATACTCAACTTGTGACAGGTCGGTTGGGACGATGTGCAACATCTATCGAGTTGGACTCTTGAGATCGTCAAATGTACCAGTGGGGAGGATGAGATTTTATGCGTGATCGCAGCAAGTATTACACCCCGCAAGGAAGTGGACTCGATCTTGATCTCGATTGCTCACAGGAAGCAACCACGACAAGTGATCTCGATGACACCTCCAACAGTGGAGCCAGGTGAGAGATACTAGTTGTTAGCTTTGATGGATCAGCGCGTGAAACGAAGTGGCGGAACGTACAGTGGAATTGTGTGGAGCTTACCAGACTGGACAGTGATCGTAGCTGCCTCGAAGTACCAGCTCGATATCACAGTGAATGAGACCGAGTACCATGGTCTGCTTCTGTGCCTCGATCTTCTGTCATATATGGACAGGGGACACCTGATCATCTGTGGAGATTCTAATCTTGTGATCGGACAAATGAGAGGCGAGATCGAATGCAAGGCCCCGGGGTTAACGTTGTTACGGCAGCAAGCATTGGAATGTCTCTGATCTTGGCCCAACCATGAGTTCCTACACATAAAACGATATTGGAATCAAAGCGCAGACAGTCTGGCGAGTGCCGCATTACATCGCGAAGGCGGAGTCGTGATCTCCACCGAAGAGGAGCGTCTAGTTCTAGTGCCTCTCAATAGGTTAAATGAGTTGCTGATATCCAAGAATGATGCGGCTACAGTCAAGATCACTGCGGGCACGAGATCACGAAAGAAATGTCACCCTCAAGTGTTAGAAGAAGCGATCGTGCAGAGAATGAAGATGGAGCATATTAGACGAGCTCAACAGGAGGATAAATGGATCGGCGATCTCGATGCCTACCTGCAAGGGAACGTACTCGATCTTACGTCGGCCGAAGCGAAGAGCTGTTCTAAGATCGTTATGAGACAGATGAGTCCGGGTTATTGTTCTATTTTCCACCGACCAAGCAGTCCGACGAAGATCGCGATCTTGTAGCCAAGCTCGTAGTGCCGGAAACACTGCAAAACGATCTTCTGCACCACTACTATTCGAGTTTGGAAGGCGGTCACCAAGGCATTGGAAGGACGTACCATAAGATCAGAGCTCACTTACACTGGCGCGGATTATATCAGAATGTGCAACGCTACATAGGTCAGTGCATAGACTGCGAGACGGGAAAGGGCGACCGACGACCCATGGGGATTCGCCTGGCAATTTGCAGACTACATATCCATTCCAGATCATCGGCATGGATCACATACCGTCACTACCAAGATCGCACAAAGGAAATACTGAACTATTGATCTGGATCGATCTATTCACTGGGTACGTGATCGCGAGGGCTAGCGCATCAAGAACAGCTCAACCGTCGCTGAGAATTACGAGGAATGTGTCTTTCGACGATTTGGTGCAAGCGAAGCTATCCGACATGACGAGAACCCGATTTTATTCTGACTTCTTCAAATCGTTCAACAAGATCGTGGGACAGAAACAGCGAGCAACAATGACGTACCGCCCACAAGTAAACGACACAACCGAACAGATGGTGGGAACGTTAACTCGTGCAGTCAAGATGTACGTTGAAGATGTCGATCAGCGAGATTGGGACGAGAACGCAGAGCGCCTCACCTTCGCACTCAATACTGCCCAAGATCGCATCGGAGGAGATACCCCGTTTATCTGTTGCACACTTGGGACCCACGATCTACGTTGGAGAAAATGGTACCATTAGGATCGACGAGAAGGCGGTATCGGGAACCTCGTCGATGGCGATATGGTATCCAGAAGCAATATCAGCTAGCCCGTGAGCAAGTTAACGAGAAACTACGTGAGGCGATCCAAGAAAGGGCAGATCGACATAATCAAACTGTCCGACCACATGGGATCGAAGTGGGAGATTAAGTGTGGTTATATCTAGATCGGATCAAAGAAGGATATGCGCGTAAGCTGGCACACATGTGACACGATCCTTTCCATGTGTTGGAGTTAGTGGATGAACATGCAGTACGTCTCGGGATCGCCGGTACAGAAAATCGACTCTTCCCGCTGGTAAATGTTTCTAAGATCAAGTCTGTACGACAATTCCCGGACCGCCCCCAGATACGGTTGACAATACCAAATCAAGATCGATATGATTTTGACGAAGCGCTGTTGCCTGAGGACAGCTGGATACGTGATCTGGACAATAACGAATATGAAGTGGAGAAGATCGTAGACATGCTATCTGGGAGACGTACGCGATATGAACGTACATTGCGTGAATTCGTGATATACTGGAAAGGATACGACGAACCAACGTGAGTGGATAAAGCTGATCTTAACTGTGGAGCTCTACTGTATGACTATCTGCGAGATCGAACAAATCAAAATCGATTCGAGATCATGCAGTCACATGAGGAGCCGTAAGAAAGCGAGATCGTGAAGTGAGTTGGTCACATCACGGAGGAATAAGTGAACGATCTACCGGATGGCGGTAGGTCGGGTGGATGGTGGTGTATACAATGCATGGAACCGACTGGGAACTACGTGTCACCAGATCGAAGACATTGACATTTCTAGATCGATGTAATAATAGGGTGGAATATTATGATGAAGAAGATGTAATGTGAGATTAACGCAGATGGTATTCTAGATGCGATAGGCCTATGTCAAAGTTTGATGAACACCGCAGTGAGATAACAGTATCTCTGTGTCTGCGCGAGCAGACGATGAGGCACCACCGATGAACTTGTCCCGCAATAGAGGTATCTGGACTGCAGGGTGGTCGTTGGGAGACTGGTGATATTGTATGCGCCAGGACCCTTCTAGATCAGTGGCCAAAAGCGCGTTAGCAAGAGTCCCGCGCTCAGACAGATCAAGATATCAAATATTGGGACGCCGTGACTTCGGGAAGTGGAGGAAAAACGGATCCAGCAGAATGTCGAGATCACACCGGCGAGAACGCGAGGCCGGTAACGCATTACGCTCTAAAAACTGTTTCCAGGCAACGCCCGCCCGAGATCGACGTTGACGACGGCTCTCGTGGTAGACGGACAATCGAACATCAGCAGTGCAGATGTCATCTGGAATCGGGGAGAAGTGGCTGGTTTCCCAGATCGCCTGTAGGTGCTTTCTTCATACGCCAAGTATTTCTCGCAAAATCCGGGAAACATAAAGTCGGACATGAAGGTAAGCGGGTCTCGTCAGAAACCATGACGGCTCAATGAGGCGGAACACTGGTCATCAGGGTATCAATGGAACCCCTGTGAACATATCGTCGATCTCCTCCTGAGTGGGCGGTGTGAAGCGATCTGAATCGGGGAAGAGCCAGTATGAGACGTTTACCAGAAGATCACTCAATACACGCATGTTCAATGCGGAAACCTGCAAATAACTCACGAGATCGGAATTCCAAGTAAAACATCCGAGGAGCGAAAAAGACGAGGTTGATATAACCCCGGAATCCACTCGAGGCACGGAATTGTGGGGTTGGCCGGGATCAGAACTGACCCAGCGTTGAGATTAGCAACCTCCGCAGCACTGCCAAGATCAGAAGGAGCTGGATTAATGGCCAATGAACTGTTATCGGGAAAAATGGCGATGAGACAATTCAAGGATTTCCCACTAGGCTCTTCGGGATCATCGCGGTCCAAATCGAAAAGAAACTCTGCAGATCCACCACGATCAGGTTCACGACTCTGAGTTGCTCGAGATTTTGCTTTATCAGCCAATATCTGGAGATCGTTGGCGTTCAGCTCGTAGGGATCATCCCCCGGCTCAGCGGGAGGTACTTCAGAGGGATTGTGTGATCCTAGATCACCGGGAGGTGTAACCATAGGCGTTACGATGACGCGCGATTGAGATATCTGACCAGAGATCAGTGTGAACGACGACGCCAACGAGGAATTAATTCGGAACGACTTTTGGGCCCAACCTGAAGGAGATGTGAACTAGGGACGAGATTGAATCAAGCTGGATGGGATTGTCAAGGCAACGTCTTGAATGAGTAACCGGGCGACAGCTCGAAATCGACTGTAGACATCAAGTAATGACCGCTGCGTGCGGCATGATCAGCACAAAGAGTGACCAGTTCCTGATTACGGGAAAAGATCACTCTGGAGTTGAGACTGGGAAGCTTGTAGATCAGCGATCTTCTGCTCCAAGCGGGAGATAGTACCTCTCATGCGGCTCTGTGATGTAGCAAACATCAAGTTTGGCCCTTGGTTGAGTCTAAGGAGCCGTGGCCAACGGTACAAGATTGCGACGCACCAGAGCTCGGCTTTAAAAAGCAGCTTAGAAGCGGTGGTCTACGGTACGGACTCGGCTGGTGGCCGCTTAGAGGGAAAGCCGAGACCAAGGACTCGGCTATAGCACCTCCACAGCTACAAGAAGAAGATGCGATCAGGCGCAGGAACTAACGACCATCAGGAGAGCCGGGAACAGTCGCTTCGACTGGGCTGAAAGGTCGGCAAGATCTATAACGACTCTATTTCACTAGATATTTGTATATGAACCAATTAGGAATCAGAAAAGGGGTTTAAACCTCTAGTATTAAACAGAGCAGAATTTTCTAGGTCCAGAAGACGTGTATGCTCTTCCGGTAAGTCCCTACACGGGCCGGATTGCGTCTGCCGTCAGAACTCGAGAGGCATAGCTTGTAGAGGTCTGACTGGTAGCGCCAAGAGATTAGGTTGGCCCGGGGAAGGGCGTGTCTCGCCAAGCGCGAAGAACAAACCCCGCCAAGCTCGGCGGGTCGGTATACCGTACAGCCCAGGTACCATTACTCTTTCAGCCAATAGCCTTGCCTCGGCGACCCGTAAAAGCGCTAACGCGCCGTCGTCCATCCTTTGGTGGAGGGCACGGGATAACGTATTATTGGCTGGCTTGGTTGGTTGATACTCGGCGGAAGCGAGAAACCAGCTGTCCCGGAATGGCCGAACTGCTAGGGGACAACCCAGCGCAGGTCAACAATCGCCGATCTAACTCGGCGATTGTTGTGGTTGCGTTCCATTAACCCACATCTGACGGATTTGTGCATTCTGCAACACCACAACTGGTGCCGCGACCGGCAACCGGGGTGCGCTTGTTTTTCGCAGGTACCAAGGTAACCAAGTTTCGAGCAAACAAGAAGAGAGAAGAAGAAGGATGGTTAAGGGAACGAGCACGTTACGTGAAGATAGCCCGGCGGGTTATGCCGACTCAGCGGACTCGAATATTGTGATAACGATGGACGCGACGGCGGGCGGATCTCGCAGTGTCCAGTTCGAGGAGGAGGACGCCCAAGGTCATGCAAGTGATGAAGAGAAAGAGGATGAAGAGGATGAAGAAAAAGCCGAGCTCGGCTACGTAAAACGACAGCCGAGCTACTCGGCGAAGCCGGGGAATTATTACTCCAACTGGGCCGGATGGGAGTTCCGCGTCCGGTGGAGCGAAACCTGGCCGCTGAGCTTGGTGAAGATGCGGACGATGAAGATCAAAGTGTCGCTCAACGGGAACGTCTATCCCTTGTTCCGAGAGCGACACGAAATGCGGATACGCCGAGTGCAAACAAGGTGTTAGCGCAACTCGGCGGAGAGATGATGAGAAATAGTAAATGGATGAAGTTATTCGCCCCAGCCCCGTTGGCACAGGTGAGTTGGTCATTACTGGGGTCTTTGCTGGCTGGGCCAATGGAGTGGTCCGACACCGCGGAAGTAGCCGAGGCGGCAATACTGCTGTTAAAAGCAATAGGTTTCCGGGTCACCAGTCGGCTGAGTCTGTGGATTCTAAGTGATTGGAATCTTGCCTTGGCTAGTGTGGAGCTGTTACGTTGCAGGGGAACGCTGAGGAAGGCTTTTGGAGTGCAGATAAAACCCCAGTTATTGACAGCTTCAGATGGTGGTTCCCAACTAGGTGGCGCAGGGTATCAACTCGGCGGAGTGGAGTCTCAACTTGGCGAAAAGCCGAGTATAACCCCATATCTGAAGACCCCAAGGGTGGTCAACCAGTGACGAACCCAAGTAAGATCTCAATGATGAAGACACCCGAGACAAAGAAAGGCGAGCGGTTTCGGGCGACGGCAGAGACGCTGTACTTCGAAGACTCGCACATGCTGAGTCCGAAGAAGAGTCGAACTCGGCTAGGACGAAATATGTGGGAATCCGAAGAAGACAACTCGGCTGAGGCGGGGGATGATTCTGATGATGAACATGGTTACCGCCTAAGCCGAGAGGAAACGGTCAAAGACCAGATTTACCACCTCAGCAACGACAGGGGTGATCAGGGAGGATCCCAGTATCTGGAATTGAGGTCGCATGTCTCCTTGGACAAAATAGCCCAGTTCGACGGTCGGCGGTATCGATCCGATGACTCACTACAGTGGCTGGAGAGGTTCATCTACGAGATGAAAGGCACGCGTATGCCCCAAGACTCTTGGTGCGAACCCTTCTCGCTCAGCCTTGGTCGAACGGCGAATAGTTGGTATCGCCAACTCCCGAGGAAGACTCAAACACGGTGGAACCTGCTGAGGGAAGCATTTCTGGATTACTACTGCTCACAGTTCGACCAGTGGGTCAGGACGCGATACTACTCGGCTAAGCGCAAGTATAAAGAAATGATCTGCGACTTCTTGACTCGGCTAAATGGGTATGCGCGAACGGCGAAGATTCAGTACGAACGGGGTGGGGCCGACGCTGCAGACTATGTCGAGCGGTTCCTTCTGAATTGCGGTGACGATGATATTATGGCTATGCCGTACCCACTCCAGCTAAATGATATCCACCGATTCAAGCTGATCATCAACAAGAAGATTCTGGGCGAAAAGCGGAAGAAACAACGATATCGGCTAGTTTGAGGAAGAGCCGAGATGACAAACGGAGATGATTCGACGCCGAGAAGAGAGTCGGGATCGACGGATAATTACTGCGGACTATGTCGTTGAAGAACTTTACGGATCGACAGGACACACCGAAGCGGGTCGAGGCCAACTAAGCCGAGACGCCGAGCTATATGACTCTGAAGACTCGGACGGATACAGTGCACATGGTCAGGATGAAGATGCCGAGTCGGAAGATGACACGGATTACGTCGATGCTGGGTTCACCAGTGACCGAGGCGACTCGGCTAGGACCTCGAGGAACCCTGCTAGATCATTTAGAGGACCGGCTGATCGTCGAGATCGCCGGGACACCTCAAGGTAACGTCAGCAGTACGAGCCTTGCGCCGCTTGCGGAGGCATGGGCCACTCGGCTCATTTTTGTCGGAGACGTTGCAAGTTCTGCAAACAAGTCCACGAAGTTGGACAGTGTGAACTCTTCCGCCGCTACGAAAAGCTAGCTTCCTTCGTCAAGAATAACGCTGATAAGGCCAAACTCCCAGAGGGTACTCCAAGATCTTACACGCCGAGTGATTTAAATTCGGCAGCCCGCCAACATTGACTGAGTTGGAATTTTCCGGGCTGCCACAGTCAGCTGAACCTGTGGTGGAGGCGAACTTCGTGTTCGTTTTCGTAGGGGAAGCAGGATGGCCCGAGGGATCGGTTGGGACGGACGAAGGAATGTGTGATAGCGACGGTAATGACTGTGAATCCGAGGAGTCGGATGAAGACGACTCGGCGATGGCGAGTGCAGCAGCGACTCGACGGTATGGCAGCGTGACACTCAGACAGCGAGTGGTGATTTGGGGTGAACGACTCGGCTGGTTGTCGTCACAGAAGTTTGATCGCCGAGTTCAGATGCGCGCACTCGTAATGGGTGAATGACAGACGCGTCAAGATATTGCTGGACACTGGAGCAAACGTCTCGGTGGTGAGCTCTACGCTGGCTAGAAAATTGCGATTGAAGCAGTACGCCAGCGGAGACCAACAGATTGATATCAAGGGATCGGTAAAGACAAGGTGTCGACCACCCATAAAGCGTTGGTGAAAGTCACACTCGGCTGGGAAGATGTTTATGAGTATGTATAATGCTTCATCACGCCGGAGTCGACCTCATTCTAGGCACCGACTTAATGATCCCCGCGGGAATTCGGCTGGATCTCTACAACCCGGCGGCTACGCTACCCGATTGAGTGGTGGTTCCCTTGTTACGGTCACTAAAGGACAGAGATGACCAAACATATGGGTTACAGACGGCAGACGGACCTACGGAAGCAATATGTCTGTCAGACCGTGCAACAGCCGAGTGGGTTGACCCACGAATGTTGGGTGAGGCAGACTGATGATTGGATACCCGCCATAGTAATGAATGCTAAAGGCAAGGCAACCAGAGTCTATTTGACCAGTACAAGGCCAACATCGGTGTGGTGTCCTGCACATTTCCCTGTAGTAATTTGGCTACCGCATGGAATGCTGCCGCCTGAGGGGTACGTGCGATTGAACTCGGCTAAGTACCGGGATTGGCAAGTCCTCGCGTACGAATTAGCAATTGACAAGGATTGGCTATACAAAGAACAAGAGTTGTACGCAAACTGGCTATCCCGACAACCACTAGCTGTCGAGCGCAAACCGTATCACTGGCCCAAGGGGGTAAACGAGAGACCGCATGAGGCCAAAAAGGGGAAGCCGTTAACGTGCACCGAGCGTTGGGCCGCTGCGGACACCGAAAAGGAAGTGAATGATGCCCAGGAAGCCGTAGCCGAGTCAAATCGAAGTTACTCGGATGACCAGGAGGGGTTAGCCGAGTTGGAAGGAATTAACTCGGCTATTGAGCCTTCGAGTGAATGTCGAAACCAACAAGGTGTCATGAGGGAAGAGAGATGCACTGTACGAATTGCTTAAAGGGTTGTTACGGGCGAAATTGGTGTCATTTTCGAAGAGTCCGTGGGACTCGCCCATTGTTATCGTTCTCAAGAAGAACGGTGTGGATATCAGATTGTGTATCGATTACAAGATGGTGAATGCACTTACGACGATTATGGAATACGCGATGCCCTTTGTAAATGATTTACTCTCGGAATTGGAGAAATATCTGTGGTTTTGCTCATTGGATGCAGCTAGTGGCTTTTGGGCGGTGATGATGACCAGCCGAGCTCGGCGCATCTCAGCTTTTGTGTGTGCATTAGGGCACCTTGAATGGTTACGTATGTCATTTGGATCGGAGAATGCCCCCATGATATACCAAAGAATGATTGATAATGGGGTATGTCCAACCAAAAGGCGGATGGTCGGAGTTCGCTAGAAGGATCCGCCGAGCAGAAGAAGTAGCGGCAACTCCGCGACAGAGTCAAGGGGGTGACCCAACTCTACGACCGAGTTCGTTGACCAAATTTGCGGCTAACAACCGAGCTTAAGCCGAGCTTGATCCGCTCCAAGAATTGATTGACTGCCCTGAGAGCGATATCTTCACGTGTGGAGAACCCGACCAATCGGTGTTGACGCCCGTATTTACACGGCGGTCGTTTGCGGATGACATTTGTTTTGGTGGAGCAACTTTCAATGAATGTCTGGAAACATTGGATAGGCTGCTGACTCGGCTAGCCGAGTGCAGAATTAGTATCAGCTTTTCGAAAAGCATATTTGTGCAGCCCAAGGTTGACTTCCTGTCACATGAAGTAACCTCCGAGGGAATACGAGCTGACTCAAACAAAACCTTCCAATAGCCGAGCTCCCATTCCTGAAAACGAAGAAAGGAATACAAGCATTTCTAGGGGCATTGAACTACTACGGCAGGTTCACTCAGAACCTGGCTGTGTATGGGACAGTACTCTACCAGTTAAAAGACAGTGATTTCGACGGTAACACAGACTTGTCTGCAGCTCAGGCAGCTTTTGCCGAGTTAAAAAGTCGAGTGTCGATGGCGCCAATTCTACGCCATTTCGACTCGGCTAAAGAGGTTCACTTCATGCTTTTTGCTAGCGATTGGGCATTAAGCAGCACACTGATGCAGATGCACGACGACAAGCTGCACACCGTACGATTTTGCGGCAGGGTGTTGAAAGAAAACGAAGTGAATTATCACCCAGCTGAGAAAGAAGTGTTAGCACTACTCCAGCTACTGAAAATATGCCATACACTACTGGCAGGCAAGGTACTACATGTGTACACACGGTTCTCAACATTGGAATGGGTTTTCCAGTCCACTTCGTTATATGGAAGTTTCGCGGTACTATTATCACCCTACCATCTGAAGATAAAAAGAGTGCGAGAACGTGGTGTCGACTTCGTCCAATTGTTGCAAGCCTCAATAACCCCGCATGTGGGGTTAGATGAGTCACTGGAGCGCATCGCCCCGCCGTCGAAGAACTCGGCTACGGTCCGACTGGACCCTGAGCTCCTGTATGCTAAATTACCACGACATTATAAGGGGCACGTACCGTCCTTTGATGGATCGGCGAAGACGGAAAGGAATGGCGGCTATGTCAGCTTTTCCTGGATATTGTGGCGCCTACCTGAGTGGAACATTGAGATCGCTGCGAGTGCGTACCTCTCGTCGACCACGGTCAATTTAGCCGAGTACACGGGGATGAACAATAGGGTGAGAGCGGCTATCGACCGGTGGGTGACGAATTTGGTGATCGTGGGCGACTCGCGGCTTGCAATCCATCAATCCATGGGGGTGATAGCCTGCAAGAAGGAAACGCTTCAAGTAGAGTTGGCGCGCCACAAAGAATTGACAAAAATTGAATTCTGTCAAATACCTATATGTGATACGACTATACAACTCGGCTGCCGACTCAATGGCCACAGAAGCATTGGAAACCCAAATTAACCGAGTAGTTCTGGGCGCTGAACGAAAAGCCGAGTTGAAAACGCTGAATCGGATACCAGAAACTTTGTATGCGACCGGTGACAGCACTGACGAATGCGAAGAAGGTCTGAAAGCATGGCCAATTACTCGTAGCCAGGTACGCCGAGTCCGTTTCAAAGATGACGAGAGCAAAGAAACAAACAAGCCGGTACAAGCAAACGAGGAAGACTTGGCTCAGCCGGAAGCAACGAAACCCAACCGGAACAGTGAACTCGAGATGCAAAGGCGTCCGCCAGCTAGGCGAATTGAAACCAGTAGTGAAGCCGAGTTCAGGGACACACAGCCGAGTTCACAAGGAGATGAAGTCGAGTTGAACGCCCCAAGGGCACCAAGCGCCGATGATACCGACCCGGCGGTCGTCCAGCTGAGCGACGACGAGGCATTGACAGAGCCCAAGATGAAGAGCTACGGTGGGTAGATCTTAAAGCTTACCTGAGCGGCGAGCTGAGTCAACTGTCTTTTCGCCGAGTTAGAAATGCCAGTAAAATGCCGGACGATTTTGTACTCAGCGAAAATGGACTGCTATGCCGTCAAAATCGAAGCCGCCGACGAGGTGGAGATGACGAGCCGAGTCTAGATATTAGACTGGTAGTTCCAACTACCATGGTCGATGAAGTCCTGCAGAACTGCCATAACTCGGTGGAAGGAGGTCATCAAGGGATTGTGCGGACCTACCACCGAGTCAAGTCTCACTACTACTGGATTGGGTTATATACTGATGTGGTGCGGCACGGTCAGTCATTCGAAGACTGTTGTACCAGCAAGAGCAAGCCTCATCTCAGGGGCATTACCCTGGTAACATCGTATCAGACCGACCATTCCATATTGTGTCGATGGACTTTGTAATACCGCTCACACGAACTCGGCGGGGCAACACAGCTCTATTACTGATTCAAGATCACTTCGCGGGGTTCGTGATAGCGAAGGCGATGACCGAGACAGGGGTACTGGAAAAATGGCGAAAATATTTGAAGAAAATGTCTTCCGGAGGTTTGGTGCTCCGTCCCTGGTTCGTCATGACAGAGACCCCAGGTTCATGAGTGAAGTGTTTCAGAAGTTCTCGGAGATGATGCAGTCGAGATCAAGGGCCACACTGAGTTACAGGCCACAAGCTAACGGGCAACAAGAGCGATCTGTGAAACAATGATTCAGACGGTACGAGTTTATGTGGAAGATCCATTACAAGCTGACTGGGATGACATAGCCGAGAAAATGGTATACGCAATCAACAACTCGAGAGACTCGACTGGGCAGGAGACCCCATTCAACCTGGTACATGGCTGGGACGCACGATCAACAATGAAGGCTATGACGGAGTCAGTCAGGAAAGGGCAAAACAGCTCGGCTGATTTGGCCGCTCCAGCCGAGTGGCGCCGAGAAGCAACCCGACAAAGGGAACTCGCACTACGTTTAGCGGCCGAGTATCAGTTAAAGGAGAAAGGCCGCCGAGCAAAGGAGCATAATGAGTCGCCGAACCGAGTTGAACAGCGAGCCACGCCTCAAGCTAGAGACAATTCGGAAACCACCGAGTTGGGAGGAGCGTCAGCCGAGTCGGTTGAAGCTGCCGCCGAGTCGATTGGAACCCCAGCCGAGTCTACGAAGTCGCTGTTCAAGGAAGGTGACCAAGTGTGGTTGTTTATGGAACGAGTGAAGCAAGGGCTGACGAAGAAAATTGCACACAGATGGCATGGCCCATTCAGGGTGAAGAGGAAAGTTGAGGAGTTTGCATACGAGTTGGAATTGCCAGACAAGCGCAGATACAGGTTCTACCCTGTGATCCATGTGTCTCGGTTGAAGAAAGTGGTTGACACCGAGAATAGACCCACAACTCGGCTTGTAGCCGAGCTCGAGGAAGATCAACGGTTCGACTTTGATGAAGAATTGCTCCCAGAAGACAGCTGGAAACCTGATGAAGGCGCCAGTCGGTATGAAGTTGAAGCCGTCTTGGACGACGAGTTATCATTATCTACAAGTACAGCAAGGAACGAGCGAAGGTTCAAAGTGAAGTGGGTCGGCTATGAAGAGCCGAGTTGGGAACCTTTGTCGAATTTGTCTTGTGGAGGATTACTCTTTGATTATTTGCGCCAAAAGAAACGGGAAATTCGTCTGCAAATGGCGCAAGTGGCAGATGAAGAATAACAATCCATTGCGCTAGAAGAACCCAGTTAGCTCAGTGAAGATAGCAGGCTGAGCTGGGCAAAATGCTGCTGTATCAAACTATATATATGATTATATGATTTACGAAATGGACGAAACAAGAAGATGGAGCTTAACCTAAATTTCCTGTAACCGCGAAGGATCCGATGAAGCCGAGCCATCTGGGGGATAACTACTTGGCGGTTGGGCGGCGACTGCCTGAGCTGCCGAGGCAGAAATTTCAATAGCCGAGTCCGGCGACCGAGCTGGACTGGGAATAGCCGAGTCGGCGGCCGTCGATAATTGGGTACCAGCGGAGGCAATCGGGGAATCGGGCCCAAACAAGGAAGCCGTTGGAGACGGACCTCGAAGGTTCGGGGATCCCAATCCATCATCCGACGCCTGACGGGGAGTAGTCCCATCGAGATCCTCGAAGATAAAGAGCCCGGCCCGGTTTTCTCGTGGCAGAAGCCCAACTGGGATCCGCGGTGGATCCGGCTCGGCTAAATCCACGTCGTCATCGATGGACTCGTCGACAACACGAGGATCCATGCTGTGGGGAGCGAACACCGTAAATTCAGGGTTCCGGGGCCGGAAGCAGGTGTTGAACGAATGACGGGCTGGGTCAAGCAACCACCATGCCCGCCAAGGTTCGTGGTGATCTACTGCAAGGACCTCCTCCGACCAGAGAACACTGTCCGGCACCCAAGGTAAGTTCACCAAGGGGTAGAGCGGAACCGATGGGTTGAAGTACAACTCCGAATCAACCCGGTGAGTTGCCAACCCGCCGCTGGATTGGGCTGTGACAGCCGAGTACAACTCATCCGAGGCTGCGGTCATTAGTCCCCACAAAGCGTCACCTCAGCGTTTCCGCTTGATGCGATATTGACTACACACGTTGTAGACTGCGATAAGCTCGTCCGGCGGGATGCTAGGGTCGAAGGCAGGGTGAAGCCCGATCAACACGCTAGCCTCAACCAGCCAGTGAGTCCGCTTGCACATTGCCACGAAGAAACGAGTATGCGCGGCCAGGTCTGCAGCCGATTTGGGGGACCCAGATGCAGGAAGATCTCCCTGAGTATAACTTTCCAAGCGTCTTCATGAGTGATGATGGCCGAGGGTGGCCGACTAGTCGAGATCGAGCCTCAGTTAAAACCGACGGAGAGAAAAATATCGGGAGATCCGGCAACATACGCCGTAACTGCTGGAAGGGGTACTGGTGATTGAGCACATACACGAACGAACGTACTCCTGCCAGAGTTGAGAGAGTGGCGCGGACATGAGGCTTGGCACCACCAAGGGATTCCAACGGAACTCGGCCAGATTGGCAGCTGAATATTCCAGCCCAACAGCGCTCGGTCCAGCATGGAAGAACGGTAAGGTCCGGAGTCTCGTTAGCTGGGGATTGATGCGCGAGTCCCTTGAAGCCGACTGCATGGCTCTAGTGCGGAGCTGCGCCATTGCAACTTGCAGCTGAGCTGGGAGAGCCACCTCCGCTGACCGCCGAGTGGAATCAGAGGCCAGAGCCGAGCTAACAACACTGGCAGGTCGTTGAGCCGAGTTAGTAGCCAGAGCCGAGTCGCGGGAGGTGGATCCTTTGGATCCCGTTGTGGAAGTTCACGATGGAACCGCTCTACCAGATTCAGGACCCTCAGACTCGGCTACCGCTGACGCTTGCGTCTGGGAATTGTCGGGAACAGCTTTCTGTCTCTTCTTCGGACGAGCCGAGTCGCTATTGTCCGAACTACCACTTGGAGACGATGAGCGGTACTTGAGTTTGTGTTTGTGCTTCTTCCGGTGCTTCTTCGACGGGGAATGTGCCTGAGGAGAAGATCCTCCCGATGTAGGAGTCGGGGGCGGACCAGGAGGAACTTGGCCAGCGGCCAAATAGCTCTGGATTTTACCAAGTGGAGGGGGAAGCGGAGAAGAAGCTACCATTGACACGGCAGGCACGTCAGCCGAGTCCGAGCCTTTGTCGTCGTCATCATCGCTCTCGACATCAGAGCCAAATTGCTGAGCGAGACGAGAGAAGGCCAAGCTTGAAGCAGATCCGGCTGGGGCACTACTCGCAGCGGTCGAAGCCGTAGTCGCGGGACTGGTCTTGGCTGCTTGGTCGCCACCGGCCGAGTCAGTTGAGAATTCGAGCGGATGTGAGAGAGACCCAACTGAACTCGGCGGAGTAAAGTTGTGACCTATAGATCCATCACCGAGGCCAAGTGCCACGTTGTCTGAAGTTCCAAGGTTCTCCAACAACTGGGCGCTAACTTGGCGGGCGGTAGCCGCAGCCGTACGTATAGGACGACCGGACGGAGACGTCAGCCCGGCGGGAGCAGCTGCTGCCCGAGATTGCACCACGGGACGACTTTTGCAGGCCAAGAGACGAACAACTGAGCTCGACGGCACTTGCAACGGGCCCTTAGTCGGGTTAGGCTGAGATGGCGATGAAACTGGAGTCTTAAGTGGAGCCACGGAACTCGGCGTAGGAGCCGGAGGAACAATTGAGACTACCACCTAGGATGCGCTCGGTACCGTCGTTGCCGGAGGAGTGCTCACCGACAACGAGGAAGTTAGAGGAGCGACAAGCCAAACTGTCAGCGCGGACGACTCGGCCGGTAGGGCTGCAGATATTGATGCAACTGAACTCGACTCCACTACGTTGGGAGCATCCCCGAAATCATGGTCAGAGCTCACTTCCTGCCCTGCGTCGCTGCTCGACTCGGCAGACGGAGCCTTTTAGGGCGAGGAAGTGACAACCACCGCCATCTTCCTACGGTGAGGGAGCGACCGGGCTGGCGGAACTGTCAGCTCACTGTCGGAAGCTGCCAACAAGCGATCGTCCGGAGGGCCGATAAGGGCAGCAGCCTCCTCATACCCTTCCTCTCCAGGTAATGGCTGGCCATAAGGCTGCAAAGGCGGAAGGGCAACCTTCCGTTTGCGAGGATCAGCGGCTGTAGCTGATTTGGGGTTGGCCAGCACGAGCAACCGTTGGGAAGGCTTGAGCTTGTCCTGCCGAACTCGGCGGAGAGCTTCAACAGACTGCGGGGGCGGGGGCGAAGCGGAACGTGAGTACCTGTCGAGCCAGAACTCAGCGGTAATGCCACTGCCGAGCTAGAAATCGGCGCAGAAGTAGCAGCCGAGCAGGAAGCCGTAACCGGAACACCAGTCAAGCCGGATTGACGCGAGCAGATGCGCAACTCCACGACCCGGTCTTCACCGTCCGGAATTCGCATGACTTCCGGGAACCGCTCGGCTAGCAAGCGGCAAAGCCGAGCGTTAAGCTTGAGGGAAGCCGGATCCAGTCCAGGAACATCCAGCCCGGCACTAGCAGCAGCCATATGGGAATCGTGCATGGGGACGAACCCTTGACGACTGATGACCCTCTTCTAGCGAATAATGGTCTCCCTCATCTCGTCGATGGTCTTCTTCGCGTGGCGAAGCGTGTGGGAGCCATCATCGTCCAACGAAACGACGATCTCCTGAAGCTGCTGAAAATGCTTGGCTGAGACGCAGTGGAGGATCTTGTAGGCCTCATCCCGCTCAACGATTGACTTGGAGAGAACCGTTATGTCCTCGTCTTGGCCTTTGATCATGGGCTCGGCTGCATGGAGAGCGGACCGAGTGGTGGTGACTTCAGCCGTCTGGGTAGCCCTACCCTGCTTGAGCTCAGCTCCGGAGGCAGTTAACGCCTTCCGGAGGGAAGTGATAAGGCCGACCGATTTGTCAACCTCACGCTTCCAGAGGTGCCATCCTCACTCGGAGGTCTCGAGCTGCAGCTTCAACTGAGCGACTTGGTCCAATGCAGAGCCCAGCCGCTTCTGGAAGCCGCTTCTGGAAGGACACGTTGGACGCCTCAGCCGAGTGTAAATCAACTCTCAGCTGAGCCAACTCGGCGCACGAGTTAGGAGGCTGATATTGGCCTCGAAGGATATCCACCAGGGCACTAGCCGACTCAGCGTGGAGGATAGCCTGGTGCTGAATTGAATCAGACGGCTCAGGTGGCTGAGTCAGCGCGAAGGCGATCAACCGAGCCAAGTGGATGTGCTCGTTGTGGTGACGGTTGCCTTGTTCCATCACGAGGGTCGAAACCGGATCCATGGTAGCTGCGTCGACCGAGCCCGACTTAATGGTGGCGTCCGACGTGGTGTCGCCCGGCGAGCTCGGCTAAAGAGGGGAGGACGTGCGAGAAGACGGCCCAGAACCGGGACCAGTCTCAAGGGAAGTTGTTAAGTCAATGACCGGGTTACCCCGATCACGGCTGACCACACGAGCGCTGGCACCTCTAACCGGCAACTCAGCGGACGTCTCCGAACCATGGTCGGCAGGAGTAACGGGAGCAATCGGTGAAGCCTGTTGGGAAGATGACACATTAGTTGATGAGGGCAGCATCACAAGAGGAAGGAGAAGGACGTACCTGTGGAGGCAGCTGAGCTGGAGGTGTCGCCATGTCTTGAAGAAGCAGAAAACGGAGTCGACGGTGGCGAGTCGGTGGTTGATGAGGTGGAGAAGATGGGGTTTGACACTCATCAGCTCGGCTCGTATCATAACCGCCGCAGTTGTGATGTAGCAAACATCAAATTTGGCCCTTCGTTGAGACTAAGGAGCCGTGGCCAACGGTACAAGATTGCGACACACCAGAGCTCGGCTTTAAAAAGCAGCTTAGGAGCGGTGGTCTACGGTACGGACTCGGCTGAAGACTTCTTAGAAGGGAAACCCGAGACCAAAGACTCGGCTATAGCACCTCCACAGCTACAAGAAGAAGATGCGATCAGGCGCAGGAACTAACGACCATCAGGAGAGCCGGGAACAGTCGCTGCGACTGGGCTGAAAGGTCAGCAAGATCTATAACGACTCTATTTCACTAGATATTTGTATATGAACCAATTAGGAATCCGAAAAGGGGCTTAAACCTCTAGTATTAAACAGAGCAGAATTTTCTAGGTCCAGAAGACGTGTATGCTCTTCCGGTAAGTCCCTACACGGGCCGGATTGCGTCTGCCATCAGAACTCGAGAGGCATAGCTTGTAGAGGTCTGACTGGTAGCGCCAAGAGATTAGGTTGGCCCGGGGAAGGGCGTGTCTCGCCAAGCGCGAAGAACAAACCCCGCCAAGCTCGGCGGGTCGGTATACCGTACAGCCCAGGTACCATTACTCTTTCAGCCAAATAGCCTTTGCCTCGGCGACCCGTAAAAGCGCTAACGTGCCGTCGTCCATCCTTTGGTGGAGAGCACGGAATAACGTATTATTGGCTGGTTTGGTTGGTTGGTACTCGGCGGAAGCGAGAAACCAGCTGTCCCGGAATGGCCGAACTGCTAGGGGACAACCCAGCGCAGGCCAACAAACGCCGATCTAACTCGGCGATTGTTGTGGTTGCGTTCTATTAACCCACAGCTGACGGATTTGTGCGTTCTGCAACACCACAGCTCACATGCGCACCTGCCGACAAGATCAATACACGAGCGTTAGCGCCAATTTGGGAAAGAAGTGCAAAGATCGTGCGGACATACCTTGGGCATGGAAATCAGCACGAGACTTGCCGAGACCTTCTAATGGCGACGTTGAAGCGGCTATAGCTCGATCTCGCTCGTCTAGCAGACCTGAAGTTGCGCTTGGAACTGATCACGCTCTTCCTGAACCAGAGAGAGTCGGCGATCTCGAGCTTCCACCTGACGACGCAGCTGACTCACAGCAGACTCCAACTACTGCTCAGATTGTTCGAGCACCTGACAGCGCTGTGTGACGGTAGCCAGTTCCTGATCTTGTGCACGCAATCGGCGAGCAAGCGCCGGTGGAGGGGCATGTCCGACGTCGGGATGAGCGGTAACCGCTTGCAATTGAGATCGGAGACCGCCGTTTTGGCGCCTGAGAACATTGGACTCATCTTGAAGATGCAATATGGAAGCATCAGACGTCTTTTGGAGGTAGTCGTGTGTCTCCCGAAGCTGAACCAGGTACGATTCCAGCTCATCAACTGCTGATCTCTTCTCCACGAGGAGTGTGTTCGAGGGTTCCAGATCTCAGGTCAATTGATCATATCGATCTTGACAGAAGTGAGCGAAGGGTTCCATCTCAGACATCATTTGATCTAGTCGACGATGGAGATCGTGAGTATGACAGCGAACATTAACGTGGGTATGCTGGAGAGCTTCGTGCTCCTCTTGCAATTGCTGGAAATCAGACTCGCAGCTCAGGGCATCTTCAAAGGTTTCTGAGATCGTCGAACGGCTACTTGCGAGATCAGCATGAGCTCGAATTACGTGCGCAGTGGGAGCGGACGCAAGGCATGTACACTCAATACACGAGGTCGAAGAGCTGGGACGATCTGGAAGAGCTTCACTAGTACTGCTGGCGATAGCGGCGATGGCGAGCATTTCAAGCTGGTCAGGAGACTCATGAGATTGCGTCGATCCGAAACTCGGACAAGAGGTATTAGTGGTGGCGTCCATCTCCGACGTTGGAGAGGCAGAAGGAGGAGATGAGTCTTGATCTTGCGACATCGGGGTGTCGTTGGGAGGGAGTACCATGAGAAGACATGAAGATCGAACTGGGACTGTGATGTAGCGAGCGAATGCATAGACACCAGCCTGGTTTCCGTTTGTCGCGAAGTGGTTCTGGAAAATCGCAAGATCGCAGGTACCCTCTTGCACTCGGTGCCCGAACTGCCGACTAACGCAGGGGGTACTCCGATCTTCCGTGAAGTTACTTGATCTCACGTTGTGTACCTGTCGGTGGGACTAAATCGCTCCTCGGGTGATCTCGGAAGACGCGCTTGTTGTTGATATTGGGTTATCTGACAGGACAGCGGGAGAGGTGGCAGCAACGGGGATACTTGTACTCGCTGCGTCGTGTAGTTATCGAGTCTCGATCTTGGGTGTTCTTGATCTAGGCTCGACGTGGCCAATGTCGATCTTGGCCGGGGGTTGTCTTGTGGTCAGTGTGTGACCTTTATCCAATAATTCCAATACGTGCTTGCCGCTCCTTATAGCGGGGTCTTAAGATTTGAGGGTTGACGAACGTCCAACCAAGCAATCTGGGCGTAGGGTCCTACTTCGTGCTGATCTTGATCTGCGTAACGTCGGGAGGGCCAATCTTGTATATCCCTTCCCGGAATAGCGTAGATGAAGGAAGACTTGTGTAGTAGAAGGTAAAAACAACTCTGAATTAATGGTTAATGTCCTATACTTCCCATCTGTGGCTATCCATGCTGCACTGGCTTCATAATACCCATAATAAAGCTAAAATAGATATTACCTGCCAAGATCGATATTGCGTGGGTACAACCGTCTTTGGCGGGGATGATGGCACACGCATTCACTGGGTCATTATAATGAGTGTCACTATATGGAGGATCACCATAGCGAGGGATTGCTCCTGATCTCTACTGACGGGACAAGATCGAAGTCGGAAAACTTCTCTTCCGCTTCACCACAACTGTCCCCTGCACGAGCGACTGCCGCACAACTGCTTTCGCTCGCTGCATCATGCTTCCTTCCCAGTCAATACGCACTTCATGGTTCAAGATCGAAACTCCAACCCCACTCCTCCTTTGTCCTAGCCTTCTTCTGTTCCAAGATCGTCGGCGCCGCTGGATCAGCTGGGCATACTGGCGGTGGCCGCCGCTGCAGTCGACCCCGATGCACCTTCTACTCCTCCGCCCTAGCCTCATTACTCTTGTCCTGAATGTCGTCGGTTGTCTTCAGCACCCACGGTGTACGTCCATCGATCTTACGCAGATCTGTAAGTCGTTCAGGCAACTTTCCAGGATATGGCGTCTTTGCCGGGCGTGGAGAGCGTCATCAATCGTGAGTCCGTCTTACGCCAATTGCAGGATGATCATGAGGATCACCAGCACGCTCACGCCGGCTGTCTCCACCGCCATTTAGATCACCTCCGATCTCAAGCCATGTCATTCGCCAAATTTTGTCAGGATCGGTACGACACACTAATTCTCGAGCTGGAAAATCCCAATGCACAGCTGATGGAGAGCCGATCTGCTGTCGAAGAGCTTGAACAGTAGCTGGATCAAGTTTCTAAACTTCGTGAGGATTATAGTGAGCTGTAAGCCACTTCCAAGAACACCATTCTATGTCTGGAGGACGAGATCGATACTCTGAAACGTCAGGTCCAGAATCTCCAGGCCCAACTGGCCGCCTTGACCAGTCGCCCCGATCTTGGTTCCGCGCCTTCTCCAGCGCTCGCTCGTCTCTTATTCAGTCAAGATCAGGAGCTAGTAGCTGCTCATCAGCGTGACCAGAGCCAAGATCAGTCGTTGCTGGAGGTTCGCCAGCACTTGCAGGACCGCGATCAGGGCTTGTCCAAGGCTCAACAGCGGCGCCAAGCGCTGGATCGGTTGGAGGCTTCGCCGGAGGCTGCTGCCCTTCAGCTTCAACGCCAGATCAGCGCACAAGAACGACGTATCGCCCGGCTTCACGAGGCGCGGGATCAATTCCGGACAGACTGCTATGAACACCTGACCGAGCGAGATCGAGCAGTGACTAAAGCGTCCTCTGTCTCCGAGCGTCTGGATAAGGCTCGTGCCAAACCCCGCACTCGTGGTAACCATGTTGACTCTCTGAGGGTCAACATTTCCCGATTGGAGCAACACGTCGTCGATCTTCAAACCGCCAGTTCCCAAGCTGATCACAAGTTCATAAGCCAGAAGCGTGAGCTTGCTGCTCTCACGGCTCACTATAAAGACGCTTATAGCCGCTTAGGGGCTGTGGCTCGCTTGTTGAATCAGGATGTTGCTCTTCCGACACCCACCAGCTTGACACGCCCTCGATCTGAGTCGGGCTCGTCCCCAGCTCGATCTCACAAGTCCAGAAGACTTAATCTGACGCCCCCAGATTCTCCAGACGATCTTCCCGATCCTGGTGATCTTGATTCCGACGTTCCTGAGCCGGAGTTGCCTGATATTCCCCAAGCGTCCGAGACCGAGCAGAGTGGCGGCTCCCCTGAAGATGATACTGACGATCCCGGGGTATTGGGTGCTCTCGCGAAATCTCGCTTGGATCTAGGCAATCCGATGACAATCTTGGTCCGTCAGGCACTGCTGGCCACCCCATTGAGCTGGGTGGTGAAGGGAGCGATCGTGAACCCCCCGAAGGTTTACCTGAACAATCTTCCGACATTGAAGAGCCTGCTGACGATCCTGAATCTCTCTCAGGCACATGCGGCCTTGATCCTGGTGAGGGTAATTCGCTCCCTGACCTCCGCCAATCTTCCGATGCAACGTCCCTGATCCCAGCATACCCCAAGGTTCCAAGATCAGAGTGGATTCCTGGCTTGATTACCCGTCGCCTCTTTCGTTCGGCGGACGTCTTTCCTTGGGACGCCGACGGTGTGAGTCACTTGAGCATCTCCACGTTGAACGTACGGGTATTCAGTAGTCGTCTACTCAGAGTGTCTGAGTGGCTATTTCCTGACGTGATCTCCACCGTCAGACCTTCCCAGATCGAGGTCGGGGACTTCGTTACTGGGCCAGCAGTGGATGTATTGATGTCTCTCGATCCTCCGCCTTGGGCCTCTTTGGAGTCTCAAGAAGGACCTCTCTCCTTTATGGTTGATTTCATACATCCTGGCTTTTGTGAGAAGTACCTGGAATATGAGGAGAAGCTTCTTCAAGCGTTCTGGGAGTCCAACCACTTCTTGCCGATCCCGGAAGACATGTGTACGGCTGATGCCGCCTTGTCGCCTTATCATGAGGGCCGTCGTCACGGACGATCTCGGGACGTATCTGCTTGGAAACAATTTTTATATCGCCATCTCATTCCAGCTTTGCGTCAGCAGCGTTGCGACTTGGACATCCTGCTGGATCCCTTCTTTCTGCATTTCCCAAAGCCGCACCATCCCAAGATCTGGTACCCTGATGTATCTGCCGCGTCGCAGGTGGATGCGTTATCGGGTGTCGCGCGGAGCCTTGGCGCTTACAATATCGTCAATCCTCCGCTAATCACCCGGCGACACGTATTCCCCGTCTTCCAGACAAGTTCGTCAACCTACCGCCTCCTTCGTCGGCTTCCGCCAGAAGGTTACCGCAGCTTTCGATTTGAATCCACATTTCTTTCTTATCGTGATAACCTTCTTATTATGCGTCGATCTTACGATATCAACACCTTCGATTCTAGTGCCACATGGCTACTAGTCGGTTCACACGTATCAAATACCCCAAGGTCCGTCTGATCCACCGCCACCCGGTAGATCGTTCACTTCCTGTTCCTCCGTGATGTGACCAACTCACTTCACGATCTCGCCTCCTTACGGCTCCTCATGTGACCGCATGATCTCGAATCGATTTCGATTCGTTCGATCTCGCAGATAGTCATACAGTAGAGCTCCACAGTTAAAATCGGCTTTATCCACTCACGTTGGTTCGTCGTATCCTTTCCAGTATATCACGAATTCACGCAATGTACGTCCATATCGCGTACGTCTCCCAGATAGCATGTCTACGATCTTCTCCACTTCATATTCGTTATTGTCCAGATCACGTATCCAGCTGTCCTCAGGCAACAGCGCTTCGTCAAAATCATATCGATCTTGATTTGGTATTGTCAACCGTATCTGGGGGCGGTCCGGGAATTGTCGTACAGACTTGATCTTAGAAACATTTACCACCGGGAAGAGTCGATATTCTGTACCGGCGATCTTGAGACGTACTGCATGTTCATCCACTAACTCCAACACACGGAAAGGTTCGTGCCACATGTGTGCCAGCTTACGCGCATATCCTTCTTTGATCCGATCTAGATATAACCACACTTAATCTCCCACTTCGATCCCATGTGGTCGGACAGTTTGATTATGTCGATCTGCCCTTTCTTGGATCGCCCCACGTAGACGGCAATGCCAGTGATGACTTGACATCCTCGCCTAGGTTGTCGTCAGAACTGCTATATGAGCTGCTGTCGGTTTCTGACTCTGAGCTTGAACTGCCACTCGAGTCCGACGGGTCATTACTCCGGCGAGTCTGCTATGTGTTGACTTCTTCCGCTTGAGCCTTGTGCTTGATTTTCCACTCCCTCTCGTAAGCGTCTTCTCCGCAGATTGGGGTTCTTTGGTTCGCCCCTGCGTCTTCGACGCTCCGGCAGCAGCGGCGCTGGCATGAGTCTCGGTCTCCATCTCCTTCGGCCCTACGGTCCCAGCAATTCGGCCTCTGGCAGTGTCGCACGCAACTGATCAAGGACTGTTCTCGGAACGTTCTTCAACCCAGATTGCAACTGGTCGCCAGTGCTCTTTCCCATGATTACGCCCTGAGACATGGTTGCCCGTTTAGAGTCACCACTGTTTGTTCGCATGGTGGTTGCCGATTTAGGGTCAGTCGTTGCGTAATCCGATTTGACTTGGGCTGATGACGCGCGTAAGTCACGGATCTGTCCCGCTTGGAATTCTTGGATGGCCCGGGCAGTGACACGCTCTTCTTCCCGCACGATCCCCAATGCCATGAGCTTCCGCTCCACATCTTCCAAGCCTCGTTGGGCTTGCGCCGTCCAAACGGCGCGCTCGGCTTCGAGCTTCGCGTCTGCTTCGGCCTGCCGCTGCTACAAGTGCTGCGCGGCGGCGGCCTCCGTGCGCTCGCGTTCAGCCTTCGCGGCCTGTTGGACTGCAGCCTGGATAGCGGCCATGACACCCGGAGAGTTCAAATCCGGAGCGGTCGTTCGAAGAGCACTCTCGTGCAGACGTCGCTACGCGTCCCGGGCTCGGCGCTCAGCATCCAGTGCTTCCCGTTTGGCCTCATCCAACTCGCGCTGATGTTGACCACCTTGACTCGATGGATGGCCGGCAGATATCTTCTCATCCAGTCAGGCCATGGCTGCGGTCAACTGCTGGACTTGGTGAAGCGTGGATGAAACGAGGCGGTTTTCAAAAAATTGCCGACGACGTGCCGTCACCTCTGTGACTTGGAGTGTGTATTGGACTGTGATTGGTGGATGACTTGAATGCGGCGCGGCTGTACCCGTGTGACACGGATGACGATTGTGGGAAGAAGGTGATGCTATGGGATGAATCGAGTACTTGACCGCAGATGGGCCCAACTGGCTGGAAGTGTGATTCCTGGGAGTGCACACCCAGGGGTGCAAAGAACATTCAGTCCAGCCGCGGACTTACCCTTAAGATGAGTGCCTAAAGTCTGGCGGAAAGTGTATCTGGCGAACGTATCCCAGAGTACACCTCATTTTGCTGTGGATCAGAGTAACAACAAAGGATCATATTACCCTGAGAAACCAACCCACTACCATCGAGATCATGCGCAGGAGGCCGCTAAACACACGAAGTGTTTGGATTTATGGAAATATATATGAGTCTGTGATGCAACAGACCTAATATCCAGAGTACCGCATGATTACCCAGAGTTCACCCCCCTGAGTACGGGTGACCCAGAGTTCAAGATGAATCTCTGGGTTTGGATCATGAATCCAGACTCTAAATACCAAAATCAAGTATCCCCAAGCCAATATCCAAAGATCATCATAGATCCCCAATGACCCCCAGAGTTTCACAGAAATATCAGGGATAACCCAGAGTTTCACGTGATTCTCTGGATTTCGAGTCAGTCCGAAGCCAGTCTGCAATCAAGTGATGTGTGACCTTGAAGAATCATATTGGATGTGCAGATTGGACACTTTCAATGAATCGAGAGGGAATCCTGTGTCATATTAGACCCACATTTGGCACTTTCGAACCCCGACAACAATGGAATCGCAAGACGATCACGAGTTTGGACCGCAGAACCCAAGGTATACTCAAGACAAGATATTCGACCTCAAGCATAGTGAACAGAAGATATTTGCCCAAAGAATGCAGAAGAGTTAGAGAAAAAGGAGTAGCTGATAAAAGACAAACAGAGTTCAATTTTCCCTGTACTGCGCAAGTGACTTCGGCCAAGCCTGCCGACGACCATTCCGGAGGACCCGATACTACGGCCGCGGGACGCTAAGGGCACATCAACGGTGAAGGACGACCGTCTGTGTGGACTCCATCAAACTCAAGTCTAGTTAGGTGGGGACCAGTGACGGCCTTGAGCTTCCTGGAGTGATCCATCTATTCCATATCCTAGTTGGGTCACTTGCTGTGCTCGTGGTAGCCCATTTCATATTCTCGAAGGGTATTCTGGGGTGCTAGGTAGTCGCCTCCAGGATTTTGTATTGACTGCTTGTGTGAAGGGAAGGTTATTGATAGTGATCGTATTTTCCTCCTGTATTGGGGGTGGTGCGCGTTTGTGTGAGTCTCAGGGGAGCTAGGCCCCTGAATTTAGGACTCGAGTGAGCCTAGTGTAGGAGTGACCCACCGTCCGAGGTCCAAAAGAATAAGTGACGGCTAGTTGTAGTGTTTGTATACTCTGTATTTGCTGGTTTTATCAAGCTAAGGAGGCATTTGGGTAAGGTGTCTTCTGAGTTCCAAGTCCCGGAGTTGACCGAAACCCTGGACCCTGAGTCTGTGATATTCTGGGTTTTGAGTGATCTGATTATCTGGGTTTGCCTTTTGGTGTGGAGGCGCGTTCTGGATTAGACGTGCACTCCAGCACTTCTTCAAGGCTACACTTACAATCGGTGGAGTGCCGTTCCGTCGAAGACAAACGAGCCGACAGGGATTACACGACGTACCCACGCCAACCAAGGGGAGTGATACTCTGGGTTTACAGCTTCGCGGCTGCGAACCTCTGCATCGATCGCCTTGCTGTTGACCCTCAAGTCGATTCTCTGGGTTTACACCCTGAGGAACATCTTGGGCTGCGCTTTACAAACCCCCTGGGCGATAAAGGTTTCATCGGTCTCGCCACGTGGACACCACAGCCTCCGCTGCTTCAGAAGACATCGAAGAGCCTGATCGATGGGACCTCCCAGATCGGCTAGAATAGCTCGACTGGGAGTGGCATCTCGACGTGCGTCTGAACGAACCTCGGCGCGAACTCTGACGGCGACTGTAACCACCGACGCTGGACTCTTCATCTGACTCACCAAATGGTGCCCTTCGCCTGGACTCTCGGTGTGACTTCCGGCTGCGCTTGGGATCAAGTGACCTAAAAGGCCGGGCACTCGCTTCCGAAGCAACCTCCGTCATGGTGACATCATGCTGGTCCGGAAGAGTGACGAATCCTGAGGTCTCTTGGTGAATTAACTGGAAACCAGTCTCTCCACCTTCAGCTGTGGACACACTCGGACCTTGGACGGTCATCGCCATCGCCCCATACCCAACTGACGGCATGTGCGTCAGCGCGCTGTGTCCGAATGCTGACGCCGCGGACGACGACGAGCTGTTCCTGGACATATACGATCCGGCTGAGCCGGACGTCACTTCCAGTGACGACACATCTGAGGTGCCGACCAAACTCGGGACGGGGTCCGAAGTCGTTCCTCTAGATGCATCGTCCCGTGGGGACGTTCCTGACGATGGCAACTGTGACGGGAGTGACGCGAGCAAATCCTCAGGTCGTGTTGGATGATGCTGCGGACGCTTGGACGACGGCTCTCCGAAGGACGACCCGCTTGGACTGCGTACGGATCGTAGACCGGCCGTCCTCAATCGCAGGACATAGGTCCGCCCAAGGACGGCAATGTCAGACATCAATAGATCTCCTTCTTCATCCTCTGCATGGTATTCCAACACTGGTACACCTTCCGTCCTCGCTTGGTCCTCCGATGCGAGTTGGACACTAAACGTCGCACCCCCAGCCAACAAACGCCATTCGACAAGTTCGGCAGCGAGTAATCACTGCAGGTCTGTAGCCAAACTCCGCATGGTTTCCGGTGAGACCTTGGACACTTGTGCTTGGAACCACTCAGGAACCAGGTTCCTCAATTGGAAACCCGCTTGAGATAACAGCGTCTGAAGAACAGCGACGCATTCCCTGGGCGCGAGCATCCCGAGTGGAACTTGGGCTCCAGCGAGGTCCTGAGCGGTGGCCAGGCCCCGACGGACTGGGGCCATCTCTTCGACCCACGGACGAGCTACATCCTCAGCCGCAGTTCGCGCAGCCAAATACTTCGACGTAGTGAGCGCAGTATTCATACACGCAAGCGAGACCGGGAGAACTTCTGACCAAGTGTACTCGACACTCGGCGGCGACATCTGTCCGGACTGCTGCTGCTCCCACCGGGTGACTTGTGAAGCAGCATACTCCCGCGACACTCGCTCCTCAGGCTGGTCTCTTGTCAGCTCCGCATGCACTTCCACACATCGGACAGTCATCTCTTCCGGAACTGGCGGCAACGACGCCACTTGGACACTCGAGCTCACTTCCAGCGACACATCTTGAACGGGCGGTGAGGAGTCCGAAACTCGACCCTCCCCCCGGGGTTCTTCCACATTGGCGCCTCGCACAGACGCCTGATCGGGCTCATCCAGACCGGACTCACCCTCGACAGTCTTCGACTTGGACTCAGACTCTCCGTCCCCCGACACTTGGTGAGCGTCGTCTTGAACGGCCGTCTGGGCTCCGCCGAAGCCCGCTTCGCTTCCAAAGCTGCCTGACGCTTTGCAGCGTTTGCCTTCCTCACAGCTCGCTCAACCGCTTCCAGCGACCCCTGCTCGGGCGGTGGCAACCCTAGGACCCTCCGGGACTGTCGCGACGTTTCCACGCGCTCGTGACCTCCGCGTCCCCCTCGTGTGCTTGCACCTCTTCCAGCTGCCATAGACACTGGTTAAGGAGTTAGTACACCCAGTAACCTAGACTTCAAAAATAAACAACTCTCGGTGAAATCCCTGGTTCGAATCCGGGCACGCGCACCAGCTGTGACGATGCGGGTGAACGCCTGAATCGTCCAGGTGTATAGTACGCGTTCCAGATGGGAACTCCGTTTGGGGTATTCCAACTAGAACAACCTCGGTTAAACTACTTCAACCGAGGCGGCGTGTGTCCTTGTGTCAATCCCTATAGGTTCATTTGTCTTCGTAATCAGGGAAATGCACCGCGGGTGAGTTGTCTTCTAAATCTAGGTCTTGGTCGCGGGGCCAAACGTAACTTCTTAATACGTAGCCTCCACAGCAGTTAACCAGATATAAACAATAAACAACTAATCAGAGTTATATACAATATGCAGCCTCTCCGTATTCTTTCGGACCATGGAAAGGTCGGTCACTTCACTAGTCGACTGGTCGCAATTCCGGGATACTAGTCAATCCCGGCCGACCTTCTTCTAAACGCGCACCACTCCCAATATAGGATAAAGTAATGTAAGCAATACAATCCCTTCACTCAACAGTACTTTCGTTCAAACGCTTGCGTTGAGACTGATACAACAACACAAAAGGTAATCGGTTGAGAATATGAAATGCGGGACCCCTTTCGGAGAGACAACCGCAACTAAGATATGGAATGGGTGGTTCGCTCCGAGTGGGTGGTAAGCCACACCTGGTCCCCAACCCAATGTGGCCTAGAATACTTACGAGAGCTCCACGTTAGATGCCTTGCCACACGCGCCTTCACACCGCACCTAACCGGGCCTCCTGGTATACTTCTTCAGGCAGGCTTGTCCTGATCGCTTGTGGGTTTCTCGGTAAAACGAACTCTGATTATATGTCATCTGTCCTATCTTTGGTTTCGCCGTGATGCATGCATGCACACTTTAGACTTACTTTCAGTATACTTTCGCTTGCGTTATCATTGATGTGTGTTTCACATTCAGTGTGTCTTCGTCTGCGTCATCATTGATGAGTATTCCCTGTTCTGCACATCTCTGTCTGCGTCATCATTGATGTGTAGTTGTTTGATCTTGGGATCAAGGATATGCGCGTATGACACGATGTGACTCTAGATTTTTCCGAGGCCCGCCCAAACGGGTCCTGATCGGTGGATCAGAAGGCCAGTTACGTGTGACAAGTGGATGACAAATGGGTTATGGAAAGTGATTGGAGTGTGGGAAGGCCATGGAGGGCCCAAGTATCCCAAACGTAAGAGAACCCAGACGAAGGAGTCTGGATGGTACCAAGTTCCCGACGACAGGTTATGCTCAAAAGGCGCGGAAGAGCTCTCAACTAAGTATGGTTGATGGAGCCACCTAGTCTTGACATGGCCTCACACTCACACAAGTACATGAAGACAATGAGACCCCATTGAAGATCATCAAACACTACTGTCACCAAGCGTAATGCCAAGATGGTCCAAGAGAGAGATGAAGTCTGAACAAAGATGTCTGGACGCACCAAGTCCAGATGAAGAGACTCAGCATAGCTATATCGAGTCAGTCGAAGAAGATATGCTTGCTGTGCAAGGAAGTATTGAAGAACAGTCGAAGAAGAATCATCAGTCAGTTAGAACCAAGAGTCGACAGATCCCAAGATCAAGCAACTACACATCAATGATGACGCAGACAGAGATATACAGAACAGGGAATACTCATCAATGATGACGCAGACGAAGACACACTGAATGTGAAACACACATCAATGATAACGCAAGCGAAAGTATACTGAAAGTAAGTCTAAAGTGTGCATGCATGCATCACGGCGAAACCAAAGATAGGACAGATAACATATAATCAGAGTTCGTTTTACCGAGAAACCCACAAGCGATCAGGACAAGCCTGCCTGAAGAAGTATACCAGGAGGCCCGGTTAGGTGCGGTGTGAAGGCGCGTGTGGCAAGGCATCTAACGTGGAGCTCTCGTAAGTATTCTAGGCCACATTGGGTTGGGGACCAGGTGTGGCTTACCACCCACTCGGAGTGAACCACCCATTCCATATCTTAGTTGCGGTTGTCTCTCCGAAAGGGGTCCCGCATTTCATATTCTCAACCGATTACCTTTTGTGTTGTTGTATCAGTCTCAACGCAAGCGTTTGAACGAAAGTACTGTTGAGTGAAGGGATTGTATTGCTTACATTACTTTATCCTATATTGGGAGTGGTGCGCGTTTAGAAGAAGGTCGGCCGGGATTGACTAGTATCCCGGAATTGCGACCAGTCGACTAGTGAAGTGACCGACCTTTCCATGGTCCGAAAGAATACGGAGAGGCTGCATATTGTATATAACTCTGATTAGTTGTTTATTGTTTATATCTGGTTAACTGCTGTGGAGGCTACGTATTAAGAAGTTACGTTTGGTCCCGCGACCAAGACCTAGATTTAGAAGACAACTCACCCGCGGTGCATTTCCCTGGTTACGAAGACAAATGAACCTATAGGGATTGACACAAGGACACACGCCGCCTCGGTTGAAGTAGTTTAACCGAGGTTGTTCTAGTTGGAATACCCCAAACGGAGTTCCCATCTGGAACGCGTACTATACACCTGGACGATTCAGACGTCCACACGCCTCGTCACATCCTTCTTTGACCCGATCTAGATATAACCACACTTAATCTCCCACTTCGATCTCATGGGGTCGGACAGTTTTATTTTGTCGATCTGCCCTTTCTTGGATCTAGCTTCTCATTAACTTGCTCACGGGCTAGGTGATATTGCTTCTGGATACGATATTGCCATCGACGAGGTTCCCGATACCGCCTTCTCGTCGGTCCTAATGGTACCATTTTCTCCAACGTAGATCGTGGGTCCCAAGCATGCAACAGATAAACGGGGTATCTCCTCCGATGCGATCTTGGGCAGTATTGAGTGCGAAGGTGAGGCGCTCTGCGTTCTCGTCCCAATCTCGATGATCGACATCTTCAACGTACATCTTGACTGCACGAGATAACGTTCCCACCATCTGTTCGGTTGTGCCGTTTGCTTGCGGGCGGTACGCCATTGTTGCTCGCTGTTTCTGTCCCACAGATGGGAAGCATAGGACATTAACCATTAATTCAGAGTTGTTTTTACCTTCTACTACACAAGTCTTCCTTCATCTACGCTATTCCGGGAAGGGATATACAAGATTGGCCCTCCCGACGTTACGCAGATCAAGATCAGCACGAAGTAGGACCCTACGCCCAGATTGCTTGGTTGGACGTTCGTCAACCCTCAAATCTTAAGACCCCGCTATAAGGAGCGGCAAGCACGTATTGGAATTATTAGATAAAGGTCACACACTGACCACAAGACAACCCCCGGCCAAGATCGACATTGGCCACGTCGAGCCTAGATCAAGAACACCCAAGATCGAGACTCGATAACTACACGACGCAGCGAGTACAAGTATCCCCGTTGCTGCCACCTCTCCCGCTGTCCTGTCAGATAACCCAATATCAACAACAAGCGCGTCTTCCGAGATCACCCGAGGAGCGATTTAGTCCCACCGACAGGTACACAACGTGAGATCAAGTAACTTCACGGAAGATCGGAGTACCCCCTGCGTTAGTCGGCAGTTCGGGCACCAAGTGCAAGAGGGTACCTGCGATCTTGCGATTTTCCAGAACCACTTCGCGACAAACGGAAACCAGGCTGGTGTCTATGCATTCGCTCGCTACATCACAGTCCCAGTTCGATCTTCATGTCTTCTCATGGTACTCCCTCCCAACGACACCCCGATGTCGCAAGATCAAGACTCATCTCCTCCTTCTGCCTCTCCAACGTCGGAGATGGACGCCACCACTAATACCTCTTGTCCGAGTTTCGGATCGACGCAATCTCATGAGTCTCCTGACCAGCTTGAAATGCTCGCCATCGCCGCTATCGCCAGCAGTACTAGTGAAGCTCTTCCAGATCGTCCCAGCTCTTCGACCTCGTGTATTGAGTGTACATGCCTTGCGTCCGCTCCCACTGCGCACGTAATTCGAGCTCATGCTGATCTCGCAAGTAGCCGTTCGACGATCTCAGAAACCTTTGAAGATGCCCTGAGCTGCGAGTCTGATTTCCAGCAATTGCAAGAGGAGCACGAAGCTCTCCAGCATACCCACGTTAATGTTCGCTGTCATACTCACGATCTCCATCGTCGACTAGATCAAATGATGTCTGAGATGGAACCCTTCGCTCACTTCTGTCAAGATCGATATGATCAATTGACCTGAGATCTGGAACCCTCGAACACACTCCTCGTGGAGAAGAGATCAGCAGTTGATGAGCTGGAATCGTACCTGGTTCAGCTTCGGGAGACACACGACTACCTCCAAAAGACGTCTGATGCTTCCATATTGCATCTTCAAGATGAGTCCAATGTTCTCAGGCGCCAAAACGGCGGTCTCCGATCTCAATTGCAAGCGGTTACCGCTCATCCCGACGTCGGACATGCCCCTCCACCGGCGCTTGCTCGCCGATTGCGTGCACAAGTTCAGGAACTGGCTACCGTCACACAGCGCTGTCAGGTGCTCGAACAATCTGAGCAGTAGTTGGAGTCTGCTGTGAGTCAGCTGCGTCGTCAGGTGGAAGCTCGAGATCGCCGACTATCTCGGGTTCAGGAAGAGCGTGATCAGTTCCAAGCGCAACTTCAGGTCTGCTAGACGAGCGAGATCGAGCTATAGCCGCTTCAACGTCGCCATTAGAAGGTCTCGGCAAGTCTCGTGCTGATCTCCATGCCCAAGGTATGTCCGCACGATCTTTGCACTTCTTTCCCAAATTGGCGCTAACGCTCGTGTATTGATCTTGTCGGCAGGTGCGCATGTGAGCTGTGGTGTTGCAGAACGCACAAATCCGTCAGCTGTGGGTTAATAGAACGCAACCACAACAATCGCCGAGTTAGATCGGCGTTTGTTGGCCTGCGCTGGGTTGTCCCCTAGCAGTTCGGCCATTCCGGGACAGCTGGTTTCTCGCTTCCGCCGAGTACCAACCAACCAAACCAGCCAATAATACGTTATTCCGTGCTCTCCACCAAAGGATGGACGACGGCACGTTAGCGCTTTTACGGGTCGCCGAGGCAAGGGCTATTCGGCTGAAAGAGTAATGGTACCTGGGCTGTACGGTATACCGACCCGCCGAGCTTGGCGGGGTTTGTTCTTCGCGCTTGGCGAGACACGCCCTTCCCCGGGCCAACCTAATCTCTTGGCGCTACCAGTCAGACCTCTACAAGCTATGCCTCTCGAGTTCTGATGGCAGACGCAATCCGGCCCGTGTAGGGACTTACCGGAAGAGCATACACGTCTTCTGGACCTAGAAAATTCTGCTCTGTTTAATACTAGAGGTTTAAGCCCCTTTTCGGATTCCTAATTGGTTCATATACAAATATCTAGTGAAATAGAGTCGTTATAGATCTTGCTGACCTTTCAGCCCAGTCGCAGCGACTGTTCCCGGCTCTCCTGATGGTCGTTAGTTCCTGCGCCTGATCGCATCTTCTTCTTGTAGCTGTGGAGGTGCTATAGCCGAGTCTTTGGTCTCGGGTTTCCCTTCTAAGAAGTCTTCAGCCGAGTCCGTACCGTAGACCACCGCTCCTAAGCTGCTTTTTAAAGCCGAGCTCTGGTGCGTCGCAATCTTGTACCGTTGGCCACGGCTCCTTAGTCTCAACGAAGGGCCAAATTTGATGTTTGCTACATCACAACTGCGGCGGTTATGATACGAGCCGAGCTGATGAGTGTCAAACCCCATCTTCTCCACCTCATCAACCACCGACTCGCCACCGTCGACTCCGTTTTCTGCTTCTTCAAGACATGGCGACACCTCCAGCTCAGCTGCCTCCACAGGTACGTCCTTCTCCTTCCTCTTGTGATGCTGTCCTCATCAACTAATGTGTCATCTTCCCAACAGGCTTCACCGATTGCTCCCGTTACTCCTGCCGACCATGGTTCGGAGACGTCCGCTGAGTTGCCGGTTAGAGGTGCCAGCGCTCGTGTGGTCAGCCGTGATCGGGGTAACCCGGTCATTGACTTAACAACTTCCCTTGAGACTGGTCCCGGTTCTGGGCCGTCTTCTCGCACGTCCTCCCCTCTTTAGCCGAGCTCGCCGGGCGACACCACGTCGGACGCCACCATTAAGTCGGGCTCGGTCGACGCAGCTACCATGGATCCGGTTTCGACCCTCGTGATGGAACAAGGCAACCGTCACCACAACGAGCACATCCACTTGGCTCGGTTGATCGCCTTCGCGCTGACTCAGCCACCTGAGCCGTCTGATTCAATTCAGCACCAGGCTATCCTCCACGCTGAGTCGGCTAGTGCCCTGGTGGATATCCTTCGAGGCCAATATCAGCCTCCTAACTCGTGCGCCGAGTTGGCTCAGCTGAGAGTTGATTTACACTCGGCTGAGGCGTCCAACGTGTCCTTCCAGAAGCGGCTTCCAGAAGCGACTGGGCTCTGCATTGGACCAAGTCGCTCAGTTGAAGCTGCAGCTCGAGACCTCCGAGTGAGGATGGCACCTCTGGAAGCGTGAGGTTGACAAATCGGTCGGCCTTATCACTTCCCTCCGGAAGGCGTTAACTGCCTCCGGAGCTGAGCTCAAGCAGGGTAGGGCTACCCAGACGGCTGAAGTCACCACCACTCGGTCCGCTCTCCATGCAGCCGAGCCCATGATCAAAGGCCAAGACGAGGACATAACGGTTCTCTCCAAGTCAATCGTTGAGCGGGATGAGGCCTACAAGATCCTCCACTGCGTCTCAGCCAAGCATTTTCAGCAGCTTCAGGAGATCGTCGTTTCGTTGGACGATGATGGCTCCCACACGCTTCGCCACGCGAAGAAGACCATCGACGAGATGAGGGAGACCATTATTCGCTAGAAGAGGGTCATCAGTCGTCAAGGGTTCGTCCCCATGCACGATTCCCATATGGCTGCTGCTAGTGCCGGGCTGGATGTTCCTGGACTGGATCCGGCTTCCCTCAAGCTTAACGCTCGGCTTTGCCGCTTGCTAGCCGAGGGGTTCCCGGAAGTCATGCGAATTCCGGACGGTGAAGACCGGGTCGTGGAGTTGCGCATCTGCTCGCGTCAATCCGGCTTGACTGGTGTTCCGGTTACGGCTTCCTGCTCGGCTGCTACTTCTGCGCCGATTTCTAGCTCGGCAGTGGCATTACCGCTGAGTTCTGGCTCGACAGGTACTCACGTTCCGCTTCGCCCCCGCCCCCCGCAGTCTGTTGAAGCTCTCCGCCGAGTTCGGCAGGACAAGCTCAAGCCTTCCCAACGGTTGCTCGTGCTGGCCAACCCCAAATCAGCTACAGCCGCTGATCCTCGCAAACGGAAGGTTGCCCTTCCGCCTTTGCAGCCTTATGGCCAGCCATTACCTGGAGAGGAAGGGTATGAGGAGGCTGCTGCCCTTATCGGCCCTCCGGACGATCGCTTGTTGGCAGCTTCCGACAGTGAGCTGACAGTTCCGCCAGCCCGGTCGCTCCCTCACCGTAGGAAGATGGCGGTGGTTGTCACTTCCTCGCCCTAAAAGGCTCCGTCTGCCGAGTCGAGCAGCGACGCAGGGCAGGAAGTGAGCTCTGACCATGATTTCGGGGATGCTCCCAACGTAGTGGAGTCGAGTTCAGTTGCATCAATATCTGCAGCCCTACCGGCCGAGTCGTCCGCGCTGACAGTTTGGCTTGTCGCTCCTCTAACTTCCTCGTTGTCGGTGAGCACTCCTCCGGCAACGACGGTACCGAGCGCATCCTAGGTGGTAGTCTCAATTGTTCCTCCGGCTCCTACGCCGAGTTCCGTGGCTCCACTTAAGACTCCAGTTTCATCGCCATCTCAGCCTAACCCGACTAAGGGCCCGTTGCAAGTGCCGTCGAGCTCAGTTGTTCGTCTCTTGGCCTGCAAAAGTCGTCCCGTGGTGCAATCTCGGGCAGCAGCTGCTCCCGCCGGGCTGACGTCTCCGTCCGGTCGTCCTATACGTACGGCTGCGGCTACCGCCCGCCAAGTTAGCGCCCAGTTGTTGGAGAACCTTGGAACTTCAGACAACGTGGCACTTGGCCTCGGTGATGGATCTATAGGTCACAACTTTACTCCGCCGAGTTCAGTTGGGTCTCTCTCACATCCGCTCGAATTCTCAACTGACTCGGCCGGTGGCGACCAAGCAGCCAAGACCAGTCCCGCGACTACGGCTTCGACCGCTGCGAGTAGTGCCCCAGCCGGATCTGCTTCAAGCTTGGCCTTCTCTCGTCTCGCTCAGCAATTTGGCTCTGATGTCGAGAGCGATGATGACGACGACAAAGGCTCGGACTCGGCTGACGTGCCTGCCGTGTCAATGGTAGCTTCTTCTCCGCTTCCCCCTCCACTTGGTAAAATCCAGAGCTATTTGGCCGCTGGCCAAGCTCCTCCTGGTCCGCCCCGACTCCTACATCGGGAGGATCTTCTCCTCAGGCACATTCCCCGTCGAAGAAGCACCGGTAGAAGCACAAACACAAACTCAAGTACCGCTCATCGTCTCCAAGTGGTAGTTCGGACAATAGCGACTCGGCTCGTCCGAAGAAGAGACAGAAAGCTGTTCCCGACAATTCCCAGACGCAAGCGTCAGCGGTAGCCGAGTCTGAGGGTCCCGAATCTGGTAGAGCGGTTCCATCGTGAACTTCCACATCGGGATCCAAAGGATCCACCTCCCGCGACCCGGCTCTGGCTACTAACTCGGCTCAACGACCTGCCAGTGTTGTTAGCTCGGCTCTGGCCTCTGATTCCACTCGGCGGTCAGCGGAGGTGGCGCTCCCAGCTCAGCTGCAAGTTGCAATGGCGCAGCTCCGCACTAGAGCCATGCAGTCGGCTTCAAGGGACTCGCGCATCAATCCCCAGCTAACGAGACTCCGGACCTTACCGTTCTTCCATGCTGGACCGAGCGCTGTTGGCTGGAATATTCAGCTGCCAATCTGGCCGAGTTCCGTTGGAATCCCTTGGTGGTGCCAAGCCTCATGTCCGCGCCACTCTCTCAACTCTGGCAGGAGTACGTTCGTTCGTGTATGTGCTCAATCACCAGTACCCCTTCCAGCAGTTACGGCGTATGTTGCCGGATCTCCCGATATTTTCTCTCCATCGGTTTTAACTGAGGCTCGATCTCGACTAGTCGGCCACCCTCGGCCATCATCACTCATGAAGACGCTTGGAAAGTTATACTCAGGGAGATCTTCCTGCATCTGGGTCCCCCAAATCGGCTGCAGACCTGGCCGCGCATACTCGTTTCTTTGTGGCAATGTGCAAGCGGACTCACTGGCTGGTTGAGGCTAGCGTGTTGATCGGGCTTCACCCTGCCTTCGACCCTAGCCCCGCCGGACGAGCTTATCGCAGTCTACAACGTGTGTAGTCAATATCGCATCAAGCGGAAACGCTGAGGTGACGCTTTGTGGGGACTAATGACCGCAGCCTCGGATGAGTTGTACTCGGCTGTCACAGCCCAATCCAGCGGCGGGTTGGCAACTCACCGGGTTGATTCGGAGTTGTACTTCAACCCATCGGTTCCGCTCTACCCCTTGGTGAACTTACCTTGGGTGCCGGACAGTGTTCTCTGACCGGAGGAGGTCCTTGCAGTAGATCACCACGAACCTTGGCGGGCATGGTGGTTGCTTGACCCAGCCCGTCATTCGTTCAACACCTGCTTCCGGCCCCGGAACCCTGCGTTTACGGTGTTCACTCGCTCCCCACAGCATGGATCCTCGTGTTGTCGACGAGTCCATCGATGACGACGTGGATTTAGCCGAGCCGGATCCACCGCGGATCCCAGTTGGGCTTCTGCCACGAGAAAACCGGGCCGGCTCTTTATCTTCGAGGATCTCGATGGGACTACTCCCCGTCAGGCGTCGGATGATGGATTGGGATCCCCGAACCTTCGAGGTCCGTCTCCAACGGCTTCCTTGTTTGGGCCCGATTCCCCGATTGCCTCCGCTGGTACCCAATTATCGACGGCCGCCGACTCGGCTATTCCCAGTCCAGCTCGGTCGCCGGACTCGGCTATTGAAATTTCTGCCTCGGCAGCTCAGGCAGTCGCCGCCCAACCGCCAAGTAGTTATCCCCCAGATGGCTCGGCTTCATCGGATCCTTCGCGGTTACAGGAAATTTAGGTTAAGCTCCATCTTCTTATTTCGTCCATTTCGTAAATCATATAATCATATATATAGTTTGATACAGCAGCATTTTGCCCAGCTCAGCCTGCTATCTTCACTGAGCTAACTGGGTTCTTCTAGCGCAATGGATTGTTATCCTTCATCTGCCACTTGCGCCATTTGCAGACGAATTTCCCGTTTCTTTTGGCGCAAATAATCAAAGAGTAATCCTCCACAAGACAAATTCGACAAAGGTTCCCACTCGGCTCTTCATAGCCGACCCACTTCACTTTGAACCTTCGCTCGTTCCTTGCTGTACTTGTAGATAATGATAACTCGTCGTCCAAGACGGCTTCAACTTCATACCGACTGGCGCCTTCATCAGGTTTCCAGCTGTCTTCTGGGAGCAATTCTTCATCAAAGTCGAACCGTTGATCTTCCTCGAGCTCGGCTACAAGCCGAGTTGTGGGTCTATTCTCGGTGTCAACCACTTTCTTCAACCGAGACACATGGATCACAGGGTAGAACCTGTATCTGCGCTTGTCTGGCAATTCCAACAACTCGTATGCAAACTCCTCAACTTTCCTCTTCACCCTGAATGGGCCATGCCATCTGTGTGCAATTTTTCTTCGTCAGCCCTTGCTTCACTCGTTCCATAAACAACCACACTTGGTCACCTTCCTTGAACAGCGACTTCGTAGACTCGGCTGGGGTTCCAATCGACTCGGCGGCAGCTTCAACCGACTCGGCTGACGCTCCTCCCAACTCGGTGGTTTCCGAATTGTCTCTAGCTTGAGGCGTGGCTCGCTGTTCAACTCGGTTCGGCGACTCATTATGCTCCTTTGCTCGGCGGCCTTTCTCCTTTAACTGATACTCGGCCGCTAACGTAGTGCGAGTTCCCTTTGTCGGGTTGCTTCTCGGCGCCACTCGGCTGGAGCGGCCAAATCAGCCGAGCTGTTTTGCCCTTTCCTGACTGACTCCGTCATAGCCTTCATTGTTGATCGTGCGTCCCAGCCATGTACCAGGTTGAATGGGGTCTCCTGCCCAGTCGAGCTCTCGAGTTGTTGATTGCGTATACCATTTTCTCGGCTATGTCATCCCAGTCAGCTTGTAATGGATCTTCCACATAAACTCGTACCGTCTGAATCATTGTTTCACAGATCGCTCTTGTTGCCCGTTAGCTTGTGGCCTGTAATCAGTGTGGCCCTTGATCTCGACTGCATCATCTCCGAGAACTTCTGAAACACTTCACTCATGAACCTGGGGTCTCTGTCATGACGAACCAGGGACGGAGCACCAAACCTCCGGAAGACATTTTCTTCAAATATTTTCGCCATTTTCCAGTACCCCTGTCTCGGTCATCGCCTTCGCTATCACGAACCCGCGAAGTGATCTTGAATCAGTAATAGAGCTGTGTTGCCCCGCCGAGTCGTGTGAGCGGTATTACAAAGTCCATCGA